>CABHPP010038860.1:0-43669 GCA_902168425.1 Peromyscus attwateri | reverse complement strand
TGGAATCTGCTTTTCACTCTGGGGTGTATTAAAAGTGCCCAGTATCTTTTCATGCTTAAAAATATTTATGGTTGTGGTTGTTTTTGGCTTCTTCTTTCAAGAATAGTAGAAGTTAGTATCTTCTCTTTCCAATTAAATGATGTAAGAGTAAAGCCTACGGTATCACAAAATATAGGTAAGAAAACTGTACTTTTCTGGTTTTGGAAATTCCCTTTCTTTGCACATGGATTATCTGCTGGGAGTTTTCTCCTTTTCCGTTGTTTTGTTTCCACAGATTAAGTCCCTGCAGCCACTATCACATGAGCAGTGAAAGTAAACACATTTTGAAATATTGTTTTATAAATATAAATGAAAGATATTTAATAGGGAGTGAGAAAAGACATTTCTCCTCTGTGGGTATGGGAATTAAATAGGCCTAACATCTGTGTAAGGTGATTTCTGATAAGCCATCTTCAACACAGAGATGAAAATTGGTAATTTTCAGTAGCTTGTTCAGAGTCATGTACAGGTACCTAGTGTGCTCAGGTGAGGACATGCTGCATGCATTTCACCTCCAACTCTGCCCACATCCCAGCTTCCCTGAAAACTGAGCAACTAGGATATAGGTTAGATTCTGCTGTGTATGGCGCCTGTTAGGAAGCCCCTGTGACATGCTCAAGTGACAGGCTTCACAGAGTCTTAGGAGAGAGGGGCAGGACACCACAGCAGAAAACTAACCAAGCCTCTTGGTGTCACATACAGAAAGACACAGGCAGAAAAGGGCTCCCTAGGAAAGGGGTTCCACTGTTTGAGCTGTGAATATCATGCCATGTCTTCCACTTGGGACACTTTCCCAGACATTGTTTCCCTCAGCCTGAGAGAAGCCCCAAATGCACACCATCATGCCCCCTCCCTGAGTTACCTCACTGCTCATCAAGAAGACCCATAACTTCTCAGCTGGGCGTTGGTGGCGCACGCCTTTAATCCCAGCACTCGGGAGGCAGAAGGAAGGTGGATCTCTGTGAGTTCGAGGCCAGCCTGGGCTACAAAGTGAGCTCCAGGAAAGGCGCAAAGCTACACAGAGAAACCCTGTTTCAAAAAAAAAAAAAAAAAAACCAAAAAAAAAGAAGACCCATAACTTCTCACAGGCTCCTTCTAAATGTTGAAGGCACTCTCCCACAGCCTCATACCAGCCCCCTTTGTAGAGAATGAAGTCAGGGAACCACAACAAAGCTAGTTAACCAGGAAGAGACTCGTGGAGAAAAAACAGTGAGAACTAGACACTCAACCTTGGGCCAGTCTTCTGCAAGTATCTCTGCATAGAATCTCCCATTATTAATATTTCAGGACTCACAGCTCATGTGCACTAAGAATCAAAGTTTAAGAAGAGCTCGCTAACTGTTCTATTCTGGATGCTAATCTGTGGCAACATAAGCTCATCCCTGTCACTGTAGTTGATCGTAGGTTTCCATCTTATGGGTTGTGTTCTTTGGCATACCTATGCCTCTGAGCCTGTAAGGTTGTGTTAACAGGACTGTGATACCTTTAAGGATGTTATGTCCTATCAATATTTGTAAAGGAAAATCTAGGAGACTAAGGATTACTAAAACTTTGGGGAAATTTACAATATTATCTGACACTTGGATAAAAAGTGTATAAAGGATATCTAGGGGCTGGAGAGATGGGATTAATAGTTAAGAGCTGGTTGTTCTTCCAGAGGACCCAAGTTCAATTCCCACACCCATAGAGTGGCTCATAACAATCTGTAATTCCAGTTCCAGGGGATCTGATGCTCTCTTCTGGCCTCTGTGGTAACTGCATGCATATGAGGCACAGACATACATGCAGGCAAAACACCCATACACCCAAGGTAACGTAATAATTACAAAAGAAAATCTAGAGGATATTTGTTTAAAAAATGATGCATGTTTGTATTTTTCCTGATAATGTATGCATTTTATTTTCCCCATCAATATTAAGCTTCCTAATTATGGGTTTTTAAATTTGAAAAGTGGAATTTCCAAGATAAATTAATGAGTTGAAGAGAACAGTCTGCTTGAAAGAACAGAACAAGCAATTTTATTTTTCTGAATATTGAGACAAAAATCCAAGAACATTGCTAGAGATTGATAATAAGTATTAATCATTTTCCCCGCAGTTTGTGCAATTTTCCCTACTAGAAGAACATCTCGAACTCTACTGGAAATGTTAAATTTGCTTTGTGAGTTGAAGAAAGAGCTTCACTTTGCAAGTTTGTTCCAAGTGTTTAAATGCTGATTTCAGGAATAATTAGTGTAATGACACTCTGAGGATCTGGACACTGGCCAAACATTGTCCATGGAAAGCAGCTAACCCTGGGAGAGGGTGAATCTTGCCCTGAGCCTCCCCCCGAGCTGAGCATCTGTCACCAAACACTTAACTCACACCTATATCCAGAGCTGGGGAGGTTGAGGAAGGACGGTTGCTATGAGCCTGAGTTCAGCCAAGTTCTGCCTAAATGATATATTATTATAATTCACCTGTCTGCTTTGCAGCTTCATTTTGAGACTCTCTACTATTGATCTCTTTTAAATCTGTCTATATTTTTACTTTAAATCAGAAGTCTGTGAATTTCTGTTCAGCCTGGGAAACTCAAGATGGGTGAGATTCACCACCCTGTCCCCACCCCACACATCATGCCTTCACTAACTGAGCCTAATATTTTAGTTCCACGGGGTTTTGTGGACATGCTGCCCAGTCTCTGTCTTTTGATAAATAGTTTCTGTCAAACCAGGTCTCCTTGCTTTGTGTTTTAGAAACTGCATTCAAACTTGGGTATGGTCTCTCCTCTTTTCTCCAGATGATCTGTCCTTCATCTGAGTCATGAAGATAAGCCTTTCTTTTCTTTTTGGTCCTGAGGTAAGAGTTCCTTCCTGCCTATGGATTAGAAAATTTTACCCCAACACAACAATCTTAGGGAAACTTAAAGCAGCTGTAAGCTCAACTATATATGTCATGAAACAACTTATGTATCTATCCCTCACATAACAGGCTGTCCTAACATTTCTTAAGTGCTTCATTAAAAACAATGGAGAAAGCCTGGCCAATACACCCTCCACAGCCTCACATTGCATAAACCAATAGTTACACTGGATTCCCATGACCTGTGTCTTTGCTCTCCACAGAGCAGTCCCCAACACTGGACAGCCACTGGGAATCCTCACCAGGCTCCTTGCCTGCAAATTCCTCATGTTCTCTCAGTTCTTCTTGCTCTGACAAAATAACTTTTAAGTCAAGAAGGGCTTATTTCAGTTTATTAGAGTGGATATAGTCCATTATGGAAATCTAGTCTCCTTCTGGATTTTCCCTTACATAGTTGCAGGCGTCTGAATTTCTTCTCTTGGTGCTTCTACAGCAAACACTGCATCCAGTGAGCCCTCTCTCACTGCCCATTGGCCTCCCCCACCCCACAGGGTGGAGGAAAGCCTGCTTGTGTTCTGTACCCAGAGCCAGCAAGAAGTTATGCTGAAAATGCAAAGGCTTGATACCGAATTGAGAAAACTCACTGTTGCGTCTGCCATGGCCTTCTGTTTAACTTTACTCAAGAGCCTTTTTTCCCCTTTGAGATCGTAACCTATCAGGGAGAACTCTGGGGTCTGTCTGCCCTTTATTGTCCAGGAAGTTTCAGAGAGAAAAAGAAGTAGTAAATAATTTCCATTTTTTATTATCTTACTGTCCTAACTCTTTGAGGTATTTTCTACTACTTCTTTTCTGAATCATAGTACTTTTTACTTATAAAGACCATTTTAACATGGTCTTCTCTTTATCCATGAAATACTCTTAAAGATGCCTCTGGTCTTTCTCTCCCTGCTCATCTCCACTCACCAGATGCAACCTCAGGTTTGCATTTCTGAGATCTGTTTTTAAAATATTTGACCTTGTAGTTAACTCTCTGGTTAGAATATTATAGTACTGTATGGTGGGGGAGGAGGTGGGCTCCTTTACAACCTAAGCTAGTGCATAGTTGTAATCTTAAGTTATGTGCTCTTCCATGTCTCTGTCTCCAAATGTGTGTATTTTATGATAGTCATTTGATGAAAACATAAAGTTGGATCAAATTGGCCTTATAAAATAAATATTCACTGTAGATGTTGGTGTACCCACATGGTTATTGCTTGATGGTGTTTGCCTGTTTGTTATATGGGTCTCTGAACCAGAGACTTAATCCCTTGTTTAAGTTAGTTCGAGATTTCTGTAGTGCCCCTCATTCCTTCCCCATGTGATGCTTTCTGCACTGTTTAACAGCACAGAGCATAGCCCTCTGTTAAGGACAGACAGACAGACACATGTACAGGGGCAAATTCACAAGACAGCATTCAGGGAGGCACAGATTCAGACTCACACAAGACAGGAACAATGGGAGAAACAGAGAGAAACGGAAAATTCAAATCTGGCTTTACCCCTGGTTAATTACACCAAGGGGAAGTGCTTTTAAATTTCTTTTCCTTAGTGAGACATGGATGTCTTACTGGTGACCATGAGTTTATTGTGAATGAGTTCAAACCAACGAATTCTGCTGCCTTGTGTGGGAATCTCTGATACATTAAACCCATGCACAGGAGCAGCCACATGTGCCTTTCAGCGTGACACTTAGGCTGGTACCTCCACTGAACTCTAGACCCAGCCTTTATCAGAAGCATCACTCATGGGACTAGTCCTGGTCAAGTAGATCCGATCATTGAAGTGATCTCTCACGACAAGCTCTCATCAAAGATTGTGTTAACAGGACTGGGCCAGACAGCTGGGATTTTACTGGTTTTATAGAACAACCAGTATGATTCTCCTTACATCCAGTTGCCTAACAACTTCCTTAAAAAAAAAAAATGACTCCATCATCATATACTCCCTGACAGCAAAGTTGAAAGTTCTTTGGAGGAGTGAGCAGAGGTCACTGAAATCTGTAAGACACTCATCCAGTAACTGGCTCAGGGCCGTAGGCCGTACCAGGTGGGCTCCTTTCCACGCTCCATGGCAGGATTTTTTTGGATTGATATAAAGACAGTGTTGGCTGGTGCATTCTTCCAACCCGCACCTCTCTGGGACTCTATTTGTTTCAAAGGAGATTGTTTTGTAAAACTAAAGCAGGGTGGATGAGCTCCTTGTGTCCAAATCATCCTATCATAGGTGCTATTATAATAAGTGGCCGTCAGCACGGCCTAACATATTCTTTTCTATTATCAGGCTTGTGGCATGGGGGCCACTTAATTAGGCGTCACCAAGAATCTCGATAAGGTAGTAAATCAGGCTAGGGAATAATTCCAGCTTGACGGAAGAGGACAACAGCTTCACTATTGGAACTTTCACTGACCGAATCCTTGGGGTCTTGGATGCGTCTCAGCTGAGCCTGACCCTTGCGTCGTCCCTCTTCCTTACCTGTATGGGACCACAATATTGGCATGAAATGACCCAGGTCTCCTCTTCAGCCTTTGGTCAGTGGGATAAGCAACTATCACACATGAAAGTCATCCTGGTGAATGTTTGCAGGTGGCTGCATGTACAGCTTTGCTATTATAATTCCATCATAATAGAGTGTAACTCCTTTCACCTACATCCTGGCATCCTTCAGATCGTAGCCAAAAGGATGATTATTTTTCTTTCATTTTCATAAGATTTACTTTTATCTTATTTTATGTGTATGTGTGTATCTGTGCAGATGTATGCCACATGCCTTCAAGTATGCACTGAGGCCAGAAGCGGGTGTCAGATCTGGAGCTGGAGTTACAGATGAGCTGCCCAGTGTGGGTGCTGAGAACCATGTAGGTCCTCAGGGGGAATAATAAATACTCTTAACCACTAAGTCGTCTCTCCATCCCTGATTCCTGATTTTTTCTTTCTTAAAGATGCTTCTTCATGACTCCAACAAAAACACACACACAGACATACACACACACACACACAGAGGCATGCTTGCGCACACCACACACACAGAGGCATGCTTGCATACACCACACACAAAAAGGTATGCTTGCACACACCATACACACAAAGGCATGCTTGCACACATGCACACATGTGCACACACATGCACGAACACACATACACATGTACACACCCATGTGCATGCATGCCCGCACACACACACCCCATATACATCTTTATTTATATTTAAGCTAGTCTCCCTTCCTAGATACATCATACTGATCTTACTGCCTGGCATACTGTAGGTGCTTACAACACAGTCTCCTGTAGTTCATACAATTTTTAATATCACTTTAACTGTCTCAGTGCAAAATCCAAGGTCACCCTAGAAAAGCTGATACACACAAAGCGTTTACTTCATGCCGTGTCCCAGCCACTCTGAGAAGGGACTTTGGTACACTTTTGTGTCTACCCTCTTCCATTGCTTCTACTGGTTCACGGTGTTTGCAAGAACAGAATGCCCTTAAGTGAACGGCACAGTACCTCATAAATGTTTGTGCCTGGGTTCTCAGAAAACAATTTTTCTCATCTCATTTTGACCTTGCAACCCACAGGGCCCAGTGTCTGCAGTCACAGCAGGAAGTAAGCTAGGCCAGGCTTCCTGTTCCTGGGCTTACATACAGTAGCTGTCTACAAAGCCAGGGACTTATCTCCTTTGAGAATCTGGAGCAATGACAATCTCGATGTCAATAAAAAAAAAAGCTTCAGAGGACACACAGCCAGCCAATATGCCTCCTAAAATACCATTTTAAATCCCAGTTACAGAGCCTCTAACCTTACAGGCCTGAGACACAGTGAGCTCTGTAATGCAGAGCAGCTTCTGCAGGGAGCTAAGGCTTTGGTTAAGGTTCTAGAACATGCGGCTTTCAGACAAGAAGTGTGCCATGCATACAAAGTTACTCTACTTCCCTAATATTTTTTAAAATATAGATTTATTTTGGAACCAGAACTATGCCTTGTGGAGTTTAGAAGTCACATCTTAAAAATGAGTGCTTCAAAGACATAAAGTTTGATGTGATAAAGGGACGGATTTTGAAACTTTTCTCTAAGGATCTGTGTAGAAGTTTAATAACCCAATACCTCGGAAAGGAACATCTTATAGAGGTAAGATCATGTGGTAGTTTGGGTGAGATTGACCCCATAGGCTCAGATGTTTGAATATTTGGTCCCCAGCTGGTGGAACTGTTTAAGAAGGATTAGGAGGTGTGGCCTTGTCAGAGGCAATGTGTCATTGGGGGTGGGATCTGAGATTTCAAAAACCCACACCAGGCCCAGTCTCCCCCCCCCACCGTGTGTGTGTGTGTGTGTGTGTGTGTGTGTGTGTGTGTGTGTGTCTGTCTCATGGTTGTTGCCTTAACATGTAAGCTCTCTCAGCCATTACTCCAGCACCCAGCCTGCCTGCCTGCTGCCATGCTCCCCACCATGATGGCCATGGACTGAAACTCTCTGAACCTGTGAGCCTCCAATTAAATGCGGTCTTTTATAAGTTACTTTGGTCATGCTGTCTTGTCACTACAAAAGGAAAGTAACTAAGATGGGGCACCGTGATGCCAAGCATCCAGACTGGTTGTGTCACTGTGTAGGTATTTTCTGTTGTCCTATCCTGGAGGTGATACTTTCACTCCAGCAAGACCAGACTTGACGGATTCACTTCACAAGCTGAAGAAACTGTCCCCATGGGTTGTTGTCAGCAGGTTCAACTTTTGATGTTTAGACCACATCTTCCCTCACTCCCGTTTCATCTATGTTATAGGACTCAAGAAATGAAGTTGGGGACAAGATGGTTGCTTTTGGCTTCAAGCCATGGTTGTTTATGGAGAGCCCTGGAACTGGAATGAAAGCCTTTGGGTATTCTTGTCCAGGTACACTCTAAGCTTTGGGATTCCCAGGGAAGGTATTTCAATAGTGAGTTCTCCCTGGAGAATACTGATTCCTCTCCTTAGCAGCAATCAGTTGCCCACAGCTCTTCATTTAGGGGTGGGGTTGCATGAGAGTTCCCTTATTCACACCAAGATGCCAACTGGTGTTGTCATTGTTCAGATGCTAAACACAGACACATGAGCAATACTAAATGCACTGGGCGTGTGTGTGTGTGTGTGTGTGTGTGTGTGTGTGTGTGTGTGTGTGTATGTGTATGTGTGTGTGTGTGGGGTGTGTGTGTGTGTGTGTGTATGTGTATGTGTGTGTGTGTGTGTATGTGTATGTGTGTGTGTGTGTATGTGTGTGTGTGGGGTGTGTGTGTGTGTGTGTTTGTGGGTACATGTGTAATAATAATAATTAAAGAAGTCGTTACTGTGAAAGGCAGTGGGAAGAAAGAGGAGTTGAAAGGAGGGGAATGTGGGGTTGAAATGATATAAATACAGAACTCTTATGTGACAATTCTCCAAAATATTTAAACATTAAAGAAAAAAATTGAAGTTATCATGGAAGCTTTGTGGATCTGACAACAATGCTTATCCAGTATCACAATGAGGTTATGGGGAATAATGCCCTGAATGAAGTTAATTTTCATTTTATTTTCAATTAGGGTTAATATCGTCTGAGTATTTATGAAAAGAACAGTTTATCTTTCTGAAACAAAACTAGCAAACAGAAGCTAACAGGGCTGCCTGGCTTGAGGCTCAAGTCCATTTTGCGTCCATCCTTTTCTGATGTAGTCTCTCGAGCAAGGATTCCTGCAGGAGCCTTTCGCCTGAGGCTGTGTCACCATAGTTACAGAGGATGCTGGGGTCCATGTGCTCCCAGCAATAATTGTTTCATTTTTGTGTACAAACAGCTGAACTGGAGTTTTCGATTTCAAATGTGATCAGTCCAAATTCAGACTCAGATAAGAGCACCACGGAATGCTCAAGCCAGGGCAGAAATGCAGATTTACGCTGACGAAATTCTTCCAGGAACAGAACATCTCCCCGCGATTATAGCACCTTATGCCATGTCCTTTCTTGATCCTCTGCTGACACTTCCTCTACTAATGAGTCTTTTGATGGCAAATTCTAACCTGTACTGTAAATTACAGAAATTGAGGGTGGCCTCAAATTATATATAATGTGATAATTATAATGTGCATAGAGTATAATGGTTAAAGGTATTGATGTTTGTAAATACTCACATTCTGTAAAATGTTTGAAACCAATTTTATAGGACAGCAATGGAGACTATTCCAGGAGCTGTAGGTTTATAATGGCGAGTGAAAACCTTGTTGTTTCATTTCAGTATCTGAGAGTCAGATAAGATGTCCCTCATCTAACATTTTCGCCCCACTTCCTCAGTAATATAATCTGAACACTGAAACTCTATTCATAACAAAATAATTTTACATATAGTATAGTGATGCATGCCTATACTGTCAGCACCGAGACTATATATAAATTATAGGAATTACAAATAGACAAATTAATTAAAACTATATAGTTATGTACACACAGAGAGAGACATACATCTCCATTTGAGGCAGGAGGATTGCCACAACTTTGAGGCCAGTCTCAGGCCAGCTGGGTCTGCTGAGTGTGTCAAAATCACAACACAACACAAAACACACAAACAAATAAATAATTAAATATGAATTAATTTGTAAAGACGAAGTTCACGTGATGTGAATATTTACTAAATTTACAGCCGTGGGTTTCCCTCAGTGGTAAAACCACAGACAAAACTTAGACTCATCACCTCAGACTTTCACACTTGGGAACATGAGGATCATAAAAATCAAGAGACCTGAAACTCCCACCCACCCCAATCATTGGGTCCTTTCTCTGTACTTCATCAAGCACAACAACAACTTCCAGTTAATTACTCATTAGAATGTGAAGCAGTTTTTACACAATAGAAACAATTCTCTTTCAACTAATAATTGGGAGAGATTATTATGCATAATTTAAAGACCCATAAGGGATCACACATTTTAAAAAAGAGAATTAAAATGTTTATACATTTTTTCATTAGACACTATAATTCCGTATGTCCCCAGATATTAACTCTTGGGCCCCAAAGAACATGTGGTTCAAAAGGCATCAAATTAGTCCACGAAAGAAACATGAGCTGAACTAATTCAGCACCCCGTGCTCATTGTCCACCCTAGAAAGGGTGTTATTCCTCAAATACTTCCCTTGAAAAAGACATTTGACAGTAAATTTAAATTCCAATCAAAGAAGACGCCACAGTATCTTTTCCTCTGCACCTTGACCATGTGTGAATCTTTATGCTAACCACCATCAACAGAGTAAAGAGGGTTCTCTGAGAGTGTTGAGAGATGTGCTAATCCACAGGTCTGACAGGAAGTCATTAGGAGCCAGTGGAGTATTACGTCGGTTAGTCAGAGTCATAATAGTAGGTTATCCCCTAGGGCCTATTATCAGTCTAGCCACAGACTCCTGGCTTTAGCAATGGTACCAGGTGTGGGTTCCATAGTGTGGATTGGGCTTTAAATTAAACCAGGAGTGGTTGGTTGTTACCACATTTGTGACACTACCGCTCATCGTGGGCATGTCTTCCCAGGCCAGTTATTACTGTAATTCGCCAGGTTCAGAGCTGGGTAAGATTGATGATTCCTTTTCCTCCTTCAGTAGCACATACAGCACCTTCCAGTATTACAAATGCTAGCCAGTAGGGATGAAGCTTCCAGGTCCACACCAGCTTAATTTCTATCTTTAGCAATAAGGCCTTAACAGCTCAACACTGAACATCTGTATCGCACACCAGGCTTCCTAAGGCTGAGGGATGGGAAAGATGATTGTAAGAGCCAGAGGCGATGAACGAATAAAAGGAATCTGTTTCCGTACTTATAAGACACATAAAGTCATCTGAACAGATGAACTCACAGTGACTGAGGAGACCCGTGCAAGCCCAAGCCAGACAACATCTCGGCATGGAGAGGGGGAGTGGGTGCGAGTCTCACCGCCAGCTCAACTGGTGGTGGTAGTGGGTAGCTACTGGGGGAGAGAGAGTCAGATTTCTCTAAGGGTGTGGTCAGTGGTAGGTTGATCACATGCTAATGAATGAACATACCCCCAAATATCTTAGTGTTATAATATAAATGGGACTTGATGGGCTTTAAAAAAAATAAGACACAAAATTGGGTATTGGAATGGTATGGAATGGTGGAGAGGAACTGAGAGGAGTTGAGGGGGTTGGGAGGTAAATTTGACCAAATACCATATGTGAAATTCTTAAAAGATTTGCTAAAAATATAAGACAAACAAATAATACACAAATATAATCCAAATTGTGGCACCAGCCTCCCTCTGTAATAAAATTAATACATGCTTGAGTTAAAATTTCAATAAAATATAATTGTTATACAAGGATACTGTCCTTGGTTCCTGGAACTGGGGGAGGATTGTAACATTTCTACACATAAAATAGTCTGTTCTCAATATGTAGGTTTTCTTAAAGTAATGGCAAAGTGTTTGCACTCAAAGGTGTTTGCTAGAGTACAAGGGCGACTCTGCCATGACCCTGCCCCATGCATATCGCAGTGTCTGTACAAGAGACAAGAAGCAGTACTGTTCAACGACAGTGCCCTCCAGCCTACAGATTGAGAATATAAGCAGGGAAGGTAATTAAAAAACAAACGTTGAACTTGAGGGAAAATGAAGGTCTGCCAAGGGCGGCAGCTGTAGAACCACAGTGAGGGGATTTTCCCTTTGACTGTGAGCAGGGCCTCCTCACAGGCAGCGGCAGAGATGGAATTGCCCTCAGTGGACAAGGTTCCTAGTCTCCCAGGATAAAATCACAGAAGAGCAGAGGTGGTCCTGTGGGCAGAGGGGCCAACTGTTCCGTCTCAATTCCCACCATTATCAAAAGGGATTTGAAAACCATAAAATATCACATATAGACAAAAGCTATCTCTCCAGTAGATGCTGCTCGATGGTGATGGTTGTTCTTCACAGAGGGTGACACTGGAGATTCCAACACTGAACTGTGGCTCCTGGGGACAAGGCCCAGGCATTCCTACTTCTTGTGGTCACACCGGCACCAACCGACCGACCGTGCAGCACACAGTCCTGTTCCCTGCCTGCTTCTGTTTACAGATTCTGTCATTCAGCACAGTGCTCATTCCTCAACAAGGAGCCTAGGCAAAATCCCAGAACTCAGCTTGAAGAAAGCTGTCTTAGCTCATGCACTTTCTCTGGGACATACATGGCTACCTTCCAGAGCTTAGGGACTAGACAAGCCTTGGGCAAAGAGCTTGGGGGCCAGGCAAGCAGTGACATCATCAACAAGAAGCAAATCACATGTGAAAGAACAGCACCAACTAAGCCACAGAATGGATGCTAGCTTGCATGCAACAGGGTTGAAAGAGAAAAGGCTGTGTGGGCTGGGGATGTCAGCACAAGGACTCCAATTCCTCTTGCCTTCAGGATGACTTTGAGCCACGGTGCCCTGCAAGGAGCAGTGCTTTGCAGGGAACAAATGCACTTTAGCAAGTAGGTGAATTTTGAGTTTACCAAATCAGCTGCTAGCGTGCACGAGTCGTCTCTGAGAAGCCTGTATCAGATAAGTGGATCATGGAGGGGATGAATGGCTTGCTCCATACAAAGCAAACTGTACACAGTGGACTCCAGCACTAAACGAGGTGAAGTCAACCCAGAAGCCATCAGCCACCTTCCTATCTTGTTCCAGGGAGGAGTGGAAACCTCCCCATCTACGATCAGATGCTATTTCCCTTGCTATTCAGAGATACATTGTGTTGTCCAAGTTTCAGAGATTTCCCCACTGATGAATAATTCAGAAAAAAGGATGTGTTTTTATTTTTTTTGTATATTTATTTTCTTTCAAGTTTTCTTAAATAAAGAAAATACATTCTGTTCATTCATGCCACTGTTTCATTTATGAAGTCATGCTCAGAAGTTAAGAAATGTCTCAGTAAATTTAAAAATAAGCGCCCTAAAGAAAATTAAATATAAATATCCTCATTATATTTCAATTAACATGATAGCAGATTGAGTTCAAGGAATTCAGTTATTTTCAGATTATTTTTAAAATAGCAGCAATATTCCAGAGGGATATTGTTATTACTTGGGGAATCATTTCCATAGTAGAAACTTCAGAAACATGCATATTATAAAGCCCTCCACCCTGGTAGAACTGACTAACTCACGGGAGTGGGGTCTCCCCATCTGGCTGGACACCTCATCTGTAGGCTCTGTTTTATATTCTCAGCCCCTTCCCACCCCTCCACCACCAACCGTCTGCCAGATAGTTCTGTTTATCCTGAAATATTCTTCCAGAAGATTCTGTTGCCCTCTGTGAAATCTTTCATCAGTTCACACGTTGTAGGGTTATTCCTACAACTTCACAACTGTAGAAAACTTGCATTTAAAATTTTCCTGGAGATTTTGTCTACATTCAGGTCCATGCATTTGAAAAGAATTCTTCTAGGCTTCTTACAGAAACCAACAACAATATTCTGGTGTAGAAGGGAAGCGATAAATTCGCCTGAGCAAGCCAGGAATACGTTGGTGTTCTGTTTTGATCGGAGAAATGAATAACGATATTCCTAACTCAGGCAGCGTTTGGGTAGGGTGGGGAAATGCTTAAACTGCTGCTTGTTCCTGGTAGTGAGTGCGTGCTTGCATGCGCGTGTGTGTGCATATGTGTGTGTGTGCATATGTATGTGTACGTGTATGTGGTGTATGTGTGTGTATGTGTGTGCATGTGTGCATGTGTGTGTGCATGTTCATGCATGCAAGTGTGTTTGCGTGTACACGTTGAGCACTGAGATTTTGCAAGCTTCCTTCAAAGATAAAAAGATCTAAAGAAATCTTGTGCATTTGAATCCCAGCACCTGAGCCAGGAGATAATGCAGAGGATGGGGTTGGAGAGAGTGCAGTTTCAGTCACATGATGGTTAATCTTGATTGTCAACATGATGGGATTTAGAATCACCATGGAAACAAATCTCTGGGTATTTCCATGAGGGATTTTCTAGACTAAGTTAATTAATGTGGAAAGACACACCCTAAGTGCACCGCTCCCTGGGCCCTGAGTCCTGGGCTGCATAAACACGACAAAGCATCCAGCTCCTCCTGCTTCCGAATGTCGGAAATGGAGGGACCAAGACCCCGGCTCCTGCGCTGTGATGTTCCCAGCTGTGCTGGACTGTACCCCACACAGTGAGCCACAGACACCCCTTCCTTCCATCCCTTCTGTCAGGTGTTCCGTTACACCAGCGAGGAAGGAGGAGAGCGGCACATCGACCACGCCTGTCCTGGACTGAGCATCGGCGTGTTGGCTCCCCCAGCACAGCCCGAGAGATGGAGAGAAGGGGACGGGGTGCCGTCCACTCCCTGATCAGGAACCCTGGAAGTTAGCGTCAGTGTCGCTGACTGTATGGAAACATTACATGCCTCATGCTTTTGTGACAAGTGACCGTTTTTGCTGGGCAGTGGCCCTATCGCCTCAGCTCCTGAATCTTTATCTCATGTTATACATCCTGCAAATAAAACTGATCCAGTGTTTTGAGGCTTCGGTTGATCCCTACTGGGCTCCGTCGCAACTGGCGGAAGTCTCGAGTCGTATCCAGTCCCAAAGGGCGGCGGCCTTTCTCTATATTTCGTCTAAAAGGGAGCATATCCTTCTAATTTGCTGCCCCTTTAAAAGCAATTTAAAAATCCCACTCTTGAGGTGTGTTTGTGGCTTCACAGCTGTCTCCAGGTCCATAGTCACTAAAACATATAATTGGTTGCATTTCCTTTCATCTTGAGCAAGTGTGCTGTTTTTCTGTGAGTCTCTGGTCAACTACAAAGCCCTGCCTTGCTCTGAGTGGTTACTAAGGGGACCAGGCAGCTGGAACAGGAGACAACGTGCACCCGCCCTCGCTCCCTGCACAGGCCTTTGCAGCACCTGCTCTCCACAGTTGGGTGTTTGACCCACAGGAGAGGTAGGAATTCACTTTCTTCATTATCAGAGGGACAAACTTCCAAATTTGAAAAAGCATCCCTTTCCTGATTAATAAATTGGCATCTCTTTGACTTTTAGCAGGTTTGGCAGAAAGCTGGGGCATGCCCCTGAACCCTGAAGCTGTTTTTTTTTTTTTTTTTTAACCCCGAGTTTGTGTCTTTCTTGCACAATTGGTTTCTTCCTTGTGTTTAAAATCTAAACAGGTCTTTTTAAGTAGGTAAAGGATATTTTAGTAGCTTCCTGGGGCAGATGTTAAACAGTGGTATTTTTCATGTTTGTTTTATTTCTTGGTTGCATCCGGAGCAATGACCACTTAGCTTCCAGGAATATGTTCACATCCTGTGGAGACAGTGCTATTCCTGCCTCCCAGATCACCATGGGGGATGTGTGGGGAGCACTCACACTGTCCCTCCCAAGGCACTCTTTCCTCTTTTGTATTAAAGGTATATGAACATTCATTTCATATGCATAACATCTGTGGTAAAGATAATTAACAATCATAGAATTTGTTGCTATTACTGGAAAATAATACCAAAGGATGTATATTGTAAAGGGTCATGCTTTGTCCAAGGGCCTGATTCAAGCAAGGCACCCCCATCACCCGCAAAAAAATGAATAAATCATCTCAGATTTACATATGAGCTAGAAATGTCTCCAAGAAATTCTGTTTTCTGTTACTTTATGACAGTAGCATCAAGACAGAAAATTGGGGACAGTCTTTTGTGTTGTGATTTCTAATCAGTATTAATCCATTCCTGTCAATCACTAGCTAAAGAAGAGAGCCTCATAACAAGTCTAAGGTGGCTGTTAGAGACGAATGGGCATCTGTCTCAAATAACATATTTCATTTTCTGGAAAAATAGAATATTATCTCTCATTAGCCAAGGAAACACTTCAGATGAGTAGAGATTGTATTCAGCAGGATGCCCAGTGTGATAGTGCCTATACTTTGGCCACACCCATAACATCACACACACCTCTGGCCTACAGCTTGAGCACACATTCATTTCGTTAGAGCAGAAATCCGAGGGACCAAGCTCCACACTGCAGGTGAGATGGTCTGTGCCAGGTCTCAGCAACATAGGACTGCATATCTCCATCATATCTCTATGTGTAACGGCAGATTCGTTTACAGCTGAACAAAATTGACTGTAAACATGTCAGGACTTAAACCTGGAGGTATGTTAATATTGCTTTGTAACCTCGCCGCTTATTTTTAGATTAACCTCCATCTGTTTAATTCATTGCATGTCTTGCTGGTTCCTGAGGGAGTAAAGACACCTTTCCAGCTCCTTATAGAGTTTGGGTTTGCTGGTGTGTGACTTACTTCCTGGATGCACGGAATACTGATGAAGAAGAAGGAAGCGTCGCTGGGACTTCCTTTGCTCCCTGTACTTCACTGAAGGACCTTCATGTCCCTTCTCTCCCTTAATCCTCAAAACCTATTTCAGGCCATTATTATAGCTATTCCTCTGTGAACAATTCAGAATCTGGAACAGACCACCTTGCACAGAGAAGAGTTGAGAGAAGTGTCCTAAGACGAGGGATTGTTGTTGTGACCTGGCACAAGACAAGAAAAGACTCCCATCTCAGGACTGGACCACTTAGCAGTTTGACTTCCATGAGTGTCTGAACTTACCTAAGCATCCATTGCCTTACCAGTGCAACAAAATCGCCATAATGTCCCTGCAGATGGCCCTGAAAACTAAAAATACATGTACGAGCCTCCTACTCTGTAATGCACATAACAGCAGCTCTACCACGTGGTGGTTAAGGTTTGCTGGGAAATCTGACACTCAGCGTGACTGACAAACCATCAAGTACAGAGTGCGTACTTTGCCCATTATATGGTGCATGTATTTGCATATTTTAACATCTCTTGAGTTGAGATATGCCTTACTGAAAACAGCTCCAGAAATTCAATGAACTACGGTGTGATCATATTTTTCCTTCGCTTAATAAATTAAACGAAACAAAACAAACTCACCTTTGCCAAATGTGAACTCTTACTGTGTGCTAAGTGCTGAGTGTTTGGTATGGGTCATTCAACCCAGTTCTTACAATAACAAGGTTGTAGAACTATAGCCATGATCCCTTTATATAAGAGGCTGTGCACGTTTCACATGGTTGATACTTGGAACAGGAGCTAAAATGGGAGTCTAAGTGTGGTCTGTGAAGAGGGGTTTGACCTCCTCCCTCCCCCTCGCCTCTTCACTCTCTGTGACTGGGGATCTAGAGCCAGTCAGGCTGACTTTGGAGTCCTGTGAACGATGTGACTCTGGGCATTTTCTCAGCTTTGTCTCTGGCTTGTTTTACTTATTTACAAAGTGGCAAAAATAGTAGAACCTGTGCATATAGTAAAGTTTAAGAAACGCAAACATGTTCTTCAAGTACATGTGTACATTGCATATATATATATATATATATATATAGAGAGAGAGAGAGAGAGAGAGAGAGAGAGAGAGAGAGAAAGAATTATGTAACTGTGTATCTGCTCTACAGATGTATGCATGAAATACACATTAGCCAATGCCAACTCAATCAGTCCTTGGTAGCTATGAGGAAATTGTTCCAGATGCTCCAAAAAATGAAAAAAAAAATATGAATGCTCAACTCCTTTATACATAATGAGGAATATCCTCATATCTACTTTAAATCATCTCTAGATTAGTTATAATTCCTAAGACAACACAAATCCTACATAAAGAGTTGGTATATGGTATTTTTTACAGAATAATGACAAGGGAAAAGGCACATTTCCCAAATGCAATACTTTCCCAAGGGTGTAGACACCAGGAATGCCAAACTGTCAGATATGCAGCACTTACTGCAAACACACACACACACACACACACACACACACACACACTCACACACTTCAGTCTTACCACAATCTGAAGGAGATATTAGTTTAAAATGGCCTTAAACACATCAAGCGCTCAGTAAGTACTAGCTAGCTAAAAGGTATTAGCTTTTAATTTAAGATAACTAAAACCTTCAATTGTTAACAGAATTCTGCTTTTCTCTCTCTCACCACCCCTATCTGGTGTTACCGAGGCCACGATTGTCGTCTTTACTGAGGAACATCCATTTCAATAGGGTGCTCTTATGTCTATGCTTCTCTAGGATCTGCAACTTCACTTCTGGATTCTGAGTTTCTCATGAAGGTATTTTGACCCACTTCGGGAACAAAGACTGTGGTGATATTTTATTTGTATGCTAATAAATAAAGTTTGCCTGGAGATCAGAGGTCAAATAGTCATAAACAGAAGTCAGGTGGTGGTAGCCCAAGTCCTTAATTTGATCACATGGCAGGCAGAGTCTCTGTGTGGTCAAGGACACAGCCAAGGGTGGTGACACACACCTTTAATCCCAGTACCAACCATAGAGCCCTGGAGGTTTGTATAGACAGGCAGTGATGAGGAAGTGATGTGACTGGGCTTAGAGCCAATGAGAAGGTAGAACAGGAAGGCAATAAAAGCACAGGTTAGACAGGAAGAAGCCCTTTCTTGGGAAACTACAGTGTGGTGGTAAGTTAAGGCTAGTCAGTGACTCTTTGCTATTTCTCTGATCTCCTCGGTTGTTGCCCCTGTATTTGGCTCTGTGTTTCTTATTTAATAAGACTGTTTAGAAATTTGTCTACAAAAGACTAAGGTCTTTACTTCTGCCATCTTATGAAGGGTAAAGGTTTTAAAACTGTCTGGTCCATTTTAATACATAGTATATTCAAACCTTTTAGCTAATGTTACTATAAGCTAATATAACTTAAGCTGATATATCTAAACCTTTTAGCTACCTTAAATTAGCTATCTTAAGATTAAAGGTGTATATCTTGGCGAGGACAATCACAAATTTGCATCGACTGCCAAGCAGTACATTAGCTGATCACTTACTGTAGGTTGCCCTGTTATTGGCTCCCAGGCAAACCGAGAGAATAAAGGCTAAGGAAACACATGACTGTTGTGTACTTTCAGTGAATGTATTTAAATGGTGGTTGTTTATTGAAAAATTAATCCATGGGATGCAGCTCATTAAAAAATAATTTCAGAGCATTAAGTAATTTTGGTTTAGGAAAAAATAGACAAAAGGACCAAGCAGCAGTCAACTTGTTCTTAAGTTCATTTTAATTGGATATATTGTATATTAAAATGTGACCAGACAGTTTTAAAACCCTTAGCCATTCATATGATGGCAGACATGGACATGTTAGTCTTTGTGCCCAAAATGGGTCAAAATACCTTTATGAGAAACTCAGAATCCAGAAGTGAAGTTGCAGATCCTAGAGCAATGCAAACATAAGAGCACCCTATTGAAATGGACGCTCCTCACTAAAGACAACAATCGTGGCCTTGGTAACACTAAGTTGGGGAGATGAGAGAGAGAAGAGCAGAATTCTCTTAATAATTGGAGTTGATTTTATTAGCTTTGGATAGGTTTTGAATACCATAAATTGTTTTAAGTAGACAGAGAAATGCCCATAGAAGACACACAAAAGTTGATGAAAACGGACCCAAGCAGGTCATCCAGCATCAAGAAAACACACAATAGAAAGGGATGAAGGGGACGTAAACTAGCCAGGAGACAGAGCAAGAACGAACACCAAAAAGAAGAGAGTATCCTGGCAATCAATCAAGACTTTAGACATAAAGTGACTGAGCCCACCAATCCAAAGACAAAGAGTATCTGAATACAGAGAGGCAGATAGAAATCTGCGCTGAGCTCTGGGATGAAATGATTGACGTGGAGAAGGGAGAGGATGGAAGGAAATGTTCCATAGCATGGGGACAGCAGAAGATAAGGTGGCCATGCTTACACCAGACAAAATGGTCAGAAAGAATACTCTGTAGGTGACCAAGAATGAGGCCATGTAGTGGGAGACAGAACACTCAAATGGGAAGCTGAAACAATGGCAGGCTTGTGTGCCCCTAACAATAGAACAGCTGGTTACGGGAATCAAACAGAGACAGAGCTGAAGGAGGACACAGGCAACAGCAACAGCAAGAAAGTTCAGTGCTCCGTTTTTCAGTAAGAGAACAACCAGACAGAAAAGTCTGTAAGAAAACAGAGACAGTGAAAAAGCCTCTAACCAATGTGTCCTAACAGACACACCCTGATAGCGCTACCCCAAAGTAGTAAAACACAAATTCACTCTAGATGCTCAGAGAACAGTTAAAACCCCTAGAAGGGGAATGGAGGAAAGCAGCAAAACATTGATTGTTGCCTCCTTGGCTAAGTTTATTCCTGAGTGTGGGTTGGTGTATACACATGTGATGCCATTTTAAATAAAATCGTTCTTTTATTTCCCATTTTAGGTTGTTCACTGGAGACAGAGGCACAGCTAATTTCTGATGGTTGGTTTTGTGCCACTCATCTTTGCTAATATGAAGAGCATCAATTCTCTTTTGTGGAATTTTCAGGGGTTTTTACATATAAGGTCAACTCTTCCATGAACAGACTTTTTTTTTCTTTCTTTCCAAACCAGAATGCCTGAGAAACAAAGCCAAAGAGGCAAATGTTACTGTAAAATAACTCATACAAAGTATATCCTCACAAGGAGAGAAAAGATAGGCACACACAGATCCATGAGAGCTGTTCATCCTCTGAGCCAATCCGTAACCACGTGGGGCACAGGTCCCCACCAACCAGCAGAAGCCAAGAGGAGGTTGCAGAACAGATTCTTGTGCCTGAAGGAGGAACTGCAATTACTGCTTCTGATGAAGGAACTGAGGCACTGAGAAATATATACCTTGTTCTTGATGGTTAGAGTTATTCGAGGCTTAAAAAGCTCCCAAACCTGGGGTGGGGTGACTGCCCTTATCTCTATATCACGGCAACATCTCACAAGCTACAGTATGGCTTAAGGGCTCCAGCAAAGCAAATGCAGCAGCCCTGCTTGGAGTCATAAAAAGAGGTGCACTGACCAAGGCATGTGATGGTCAGAAGCCTAAGATAGAGCTGCACAGCCACTGTTAAAATTCACCATCTGCCCCCACTGGTGTCAAATAACAATGAGCATGGAATGGTGAATAATCAGTGGGTCTGTCTTTTCTGGGTTCTTGCTTAATAATACACAGCACAAATAAAAAGTGTGTGTTGAGTCAAAGAAGAAGAAGAAGAAGAAGAAAGACTTTCTAATCACTAACTGCACCTCTAGAAGTGACTGTAAATATTGTCCTTATACTAATAACAATGTACTTTCTCAAAACTTCAACAATGTCCACTGAACTTGTCCTGAAGACAAGAGTTAATTATGGGTTGTCCCTGGAATCTTCCCAAGCTTCCAAGCTTCATGGTGGTTATGACGCACACACCACAGCAGGGACACACCCCCAGCTAGCAACTATGCACCCCCAGCGTGATTTTGGGACTCACTTGTCACACGTGGCAGAAGGAGGAAGAACAGATTCTAAGAAGCACAAAGGGCCACATACTTTCTTCCAAAAGAGAGAAGCTATTCTACAGTGCCCGCATGGTTATTGAGGAGCATTGGTCAGTAGTTCTGGTGGGGTCTGCAGCGAGCCTGGAACCTCTTTTAAATTTTTATTTCTGTAGAAAACAGCTAAGAATTTCTCAATGCTTCATTGACTGGATGCATAGAGAAGAGTGTGTGTTCAGAAGAAAGCTGAGTATAGGATCGCTGAGTATTTGCGGGATGCTTCAAATGAGTATTTCGTTTCCATTAAAAATATACATACATGTATATAACAATTAATGAACAAAGAATCCATGAATTTGAAAGAGAGTAAGGAGGGGAATATGGGAGGGTTTGGAGAGAGGAAAGAGGAGGGGGAATGATAAAATTATATCATAATCTCAAAATAAAAGAAATATTATTATAATATATACATGTGCGTGTATATGTGCATGTGCTTGTGCATGTGTATGTGTGTGGAGGGGTGGGGGTGTGTGTGTGGGTGTGTTTGGGGCCAGCAAGATGGCTCAGTGGGCAAAGCATTTGTGATGCAAACATGACAATGTGAGTTTCATGCCTGAAATGCCTGTCAAGATGGAAGGAAAGAAACTGCTCCACAAAGTCGCCCTCTGACCTCCACACAAGCCGTGGCAAGTACACACAACAAAAACAAGTGATATAATAAAATACACATTTGCTTAGGAGCCCCTTTAACACCGTAATAAATGTGCCAAGTACTTGGAAAACATTTAAGGCCTGCAATGAAATACTTTTTAAAAGCTCATGAATAGAGAATCTTTTATTTCATTTACTGCAAGTCATATTTTCATAACAGAACATGAATTTAATATTCTGATAGATTTGTAAATATGTGTGAGGTGTTTTCAGAAGGATGAGAATCTATGGCACTTGCTAAAATGCAACTTCGCCCTGTGGCCCACGTCCCTCTCTTGACCAGTTACTCTTCCAGGTCAGTCAGGAACTCTCCCTTGGCAAGGGCTGAGAGCAGGGTTGCCGAGACCCCAGGACTGCCTCCAGTCTAGCTTTTTGGCTCTTTGGCACATGAAGAGGCAGTCTGTGCACTGTTAATGCCACAAAGTCATCCAATATCACACACTGTGGGTGGGGGACGGTGGTCATTCGGGGAGCCTTTGGGTTTCCAGGACATCTCTGAATTATAATTGTGAAATGGGATTTCCTGGGGACACTCCCATTAGCCTGGTTCTATCCCCCATCTTCCACCCTGCGTATTTTTAGAAATTTCAAAACAGAAAAAGAATGTCCTTGCTGTCTTCCTTCCCCACCCAGCTTCCTTTGATGAGTTAATCGGGTACATGCCAATGGAACTGCAGACATGCAGCCCTGGCTCCCAGCCCTGTGGATTATCTCTGTAGCTTTACTACAATCCACTCCTGCTCTTTTGTTGCATCAAAGGTTTTTTGGTGCCCCACATGGAGCTTGGAGAGTAAACTTCTATGGAAGACAGGCCTATGAGAGGTGATGAGAAGACAGTTATCTCCTTTTCCAAGCCACAAGGAGTCCCTTACCAACCGCCACTTCAGGACCTAAATGCCTACATAGCCTTGCATATTCTCTGATGATAAAATGGTTTTGAGAAATCAAGACAAATCCATTTATTATAACTAAATATATTTTCATAAACTTCAGGGTACCATGGTATTTTAACTGTTTTATATCATGAGGGGGGAGACTTTATGTATGAAAACTATGGTGCCTCACGGGAAAAAATACAGCAGGCGTATTTTCAGTGTGTTCTATGAAATCCACATTCTCTAGAAGATTAAGAAAACAGTCGCTCACAGAACTCACTTGTGCTAGTAGCCATCTTCCCAGTTACACAGAGAGAAAGCGAAGAGCACCAAAGAGAAGGCGAAGGCTTCTTCATTATTCCTCGGCTACTCACGCAAAGGAGCTTGGAGCAAACAGCCACTGTGGTGTCGCATGCTGCCTCTCCCGCATGTCAGAGGGACATGAGCTGCACCTACTGCATTGTGTTTTAGTTTGTATCTTGGATGACTTACAATAGATGAATTGTCTTAGATTCATGCTAATAAGGCTGTGTCTTTATGTGTCTCTGTTTTATGGGTGTTACACTACCTCTCACAGAGGCACTGTGTTGGGTGGAGTTTATTAGGACTGCTGTAGAGGTTCTCAAATGTTCTGGAACCACTGAGGGGCTGAACGATGCATGGCTTGCTAACTCCAACTCTAGGCTTGCTGTGTTTGCTCATGAGGGGCAGAGAATCAGAAAATTAAGGTTTTTTTTTTTAATTGTTGTTGTTTTGGTTTGGTTTGGTTCTTTTGATTTGTTTTTTGTTTTGTTTTGTTTTTGAGACAAGATCCTACTACATAAACCAGATGGCCTAGAATCCATGATTCTCCTGCCTCTACTTCCAGAGTGTTGGGGTGGCATGTGTACCCTACCCTGTCTGGCTTCAACTATTGCAGTTAGACAGAGATTCCAGGTGACATCAGCTGGTGCTGATGCTGCAGCACTTCCACACAACAGAGACTTGGTAGTTGCTGCTGTCCTCAGCTCCATTCTTCACTGTTTCCCCACGCCGGTCATTATACGACTCTGTGCCACCCATGGGGAGAGAACTCGGGAGTTGGTGTTTTGGACACGTAAGATTTCAGTGAAAAAAGATGAACCCATCAGAAGATCTGTGCAAATACTTACCAATAGTGTATCACACACTTAAGCCTCCTCCGACAGATAGTTCTCATGTGACTATGTTCTTGTCACAATAAGAAAAACAAATGAAGGATATTGGGACAAATTGAAATGTGTGGAACACTGGGCTTCACTGTTTAAGGGACCCCCAAAGAAACAACTCCTAGAAGCATGTCTTTAGACAAGTGTGGGAGTCCACAGAGGTTTCCTAGTGAGATCTGAGCTTGTTCTACCCAGCAGGGCTGCATAAGGGGATGGACTGACCATATGCATGGTTACCAGGTGTTTGGAAGGGTTTGCACTTGGCTGTGCTAGGGGGAGGTCTTTTGCACCACCCCTTGGTATTTCTATAAATAACCCTTTTGAAGAGACAGAAGGGGCTGGTGAGTTTTGACCCAGACCCTCCCAAGGTTATCCTGTGTTTCTGTCTCTCTGTCCTCTATATTTCTATCTAAATATTTCCCACTTCTCCCTGCTCAAGAGTATCCTGGGGGAAAAAGTGGGAGCAGGTCTCCCACAGACAAGATCCAAAAAAGCATTGTGTCAGAAATTAAAAATCTATGGTAACATGCCCTCACCAGGAGAACTGACTGACCATGGACGGTTCCCGTCTCCATAAACATCACCCATGATTTTGATCCATTCACTGCATGTTAATGAGTGAATTAGGACACCCAGTCGGTTCTGTTCTGGTCATGATAAAACTTGCTTTGGTAGAGTGTGAAATCATTTTCCCTATGGGCACAAGGGAGAAATTGATTTTTAAATTTGGGGGCCACAAACATGGTTATGCTATTGCAGAGATGTGCAAATTTGCAAATGACTTGTGGCAACATGCATTTATGAGAGACAATTACAGTATGGCAACTGAAGGCATTGCTTTGATGGTGACTGTGAGCCACCAGTAAAGAGAGAATACACAGAAGGACTTGTATGCCCTCCCATGTCAACACACTGCTCTGAAAGTAAAAGCAATCAGAGTGAAAGGAAATGCACATAAGTAACTCACCACAGACGAGGTACAACCCTGAAGTATAAAGAAGATTGGAAACGCAACCCCGGCTCCACTAAGCTAAGGTGCTTAGATCTCATAAGAAGTCAGACTGTATGCTCCTTCCCTTCCACACAAAAAACCATTGCAACCCTCAAACCCACCTGTGGAAGGACTGCTAATGAGACATCGTATCCTTTCACACCGTGAAAACTGCTGGAGGCTTAGTTGCTATTTACCAAGATCAGCTAATCTTCCTATTTTTTAAAGCATGGAAATTTCCAGCACATGAAAAGCACAGAGAATGCTGAATGAACTCTCATGCACCACCATCCAGTTCAACTCACACCGGCTGACATGTGCTCCAGATCCTACACACCTTTGCTACACTCTGAATTATTTTGAACATCAGTTTCTATATTACCGACAATTTCTCTTGCACAAAGATATTTCTGATAGACTTTAAAAAAAACCATAAGCTCAAAAATTCATTAGCAGAAATTGCACTATCAACTTGCACAGCACACAAATAGATGGGCGAGCTAAATTCTGGGTCTTTGGTGTTTCTTGTTATTAGAATGTATCCCACCCACACTGAAGAATCAACCAAGACAAGTCTACTAAAAGGTGACAATTTTGATCATGGTGTTTATGTGACCATGAAAGAATGGTTCTGGTTGATTCCTAGAGTTCTCATGTTAGGAACAAAATACCTCTGTGACTTAAAGCAGCACACATGTATTGTGTCTTAGCCCAGTGGGTTGGAAGCCGGAAAGTAATGAATCTCTGAGGCTGCCTTCCCTGTCTTCCTCCTGTCTGTTACCTGTTGGGGAGAGGCCCTGTCTGGCTCGCACCAGCTTCTGCTGGCAACCAGCTGTCTTCAGTGTCCTTGGCTTGCAGCTACATCACTAATCTCTGCCTCTGGTGTCACATGGCAATTTTCTCCTATGTCTTCAGATGCCGTTCCCTGTTCTTTTGTGGACACCAGTAACAGGAGATTGGATCTTATCCTAATGACCTCACCTGAGTTTAATGATTGACAAGAACGTTATCTCTAAACAAGGTCACACATTCAATATTCTGGGAACTGAAACTTCGATGCATCCTCTTGAGGGAACACGACTCATCCCAAGCTATAGTGTTTTAGGCCTACATCACCACATTGCTATTAGAATTTCCCTGGGTGATCATGCACACATCTGTGCTGATAGGAGAAAGACAGGGAAAGTCATGAGATAGAGAAAGGGCTGGGAGCCCTTTCTATGTCTGGTTGAAGTCTCTCAAGCTCAGAGTAAAGAATTCCAACAAGATTAACGAAATTTACCATGATAGCTGCCTACACATAGACAATGCTCTTTTATATAGAGACATTCCGGATAATATTAAAACAGCAAGGAGCCGTGTTTAAGGCTTAAGTATACACGGACTTTGAGTTTGGCTCTACTGCTTGGATTTTATGAGAGTCTCACAAAGCAGCAAACTTTGTCTACAGTAAAAATACCCCTTTTCTCTCTCCCTCCATCCTCATGACCTATGGTCCTTATAGCCCTACCCCATGCTCTTCAGAGACCACTGCCCTAAGGTGTCATCCACAGAAAGAGAAAGCCACTAATACATCCTCAGTGGCCTGAGAATCATTTGCTGCTACTGTTAAGGCTCAAGCAGCACTGTCTCGTGAAAAGCCAGAGCTGTGCAAGCATCTACTGCTTTCCCCAGCACCCGCCCTGCTACCTCTCTATTCACACACATGCTTTAAACTACATTAAAACTTTCTGAAAGTCTGGCTCTGTCTCACACTGACCTGTCCTGTCCCAAGACTCTTTCTTGCATGAATGTTAAGAATTTCTGCCTCATCTGCCCAAGGCCCCAGAAAGGAATTCCCAGGTTCCATATCCCCAGCTCCACACAGGTGGGAATAACTGCTCTGTACAGGCATTCCGTATGTACACGGTAGGTTTACATTTACCTTTCCCATCCCACCTCTGACTGTCCATTTAGACACAAGGAATTAGGTTCCAAGGCTCCTGACAGGCAGACCCACTAGGCTGCTGTGTTCTCTGTACCCAGCACAGTGACTCTGTGACGTGTGGATCCAGTGCTCTATGTGCTTCTGAACAGCAGCAACAACAAAAAAAGTGTTTAAATAGTAAAATGAGTTTTAAGGAAAAGAGTCAGAATTTCTTTCCAGGAAGGTAAAGGAGCTTAACTTTCATATGGAAATGAGGCCAGACACAATATCTGTCACAAGTTCTCACCTGACAGCCTGACCTTGGAGAGTGTCATTTTGGCATTCAAACAGAATGGAGGTACCTTTCATCATTTGTGAATTTTGTGCCTTTCTTTCTTTCTATCTTCGTCCCACAGAAAGACTGGCAGCAAGTGTATTAAAAAGGCCTCCCCAACACGTCTCATAATGGTCATGGATTTACTGTGAAAATGGAATGGATAAGTTTGAAAAGACACAAACGTATACAAATGCAATATGCCTTCCTTGCAGCCTGTGCTGGGGAAATATGTGCTGGCCACTTAGCGCTGATTATCGCTACCATTCAGTCCCCAGCTCAGTGTGCTCCTGGCTTTTCTACAGGCAGCTGTGGGTGGTTCCCTGCACCCTCCAGTGAGATTTCATCAACACCCCATGAACACAGCAAACAGGACAGGAAACATGAGACCTCAACTCTACACAAAGAACTACAGGGAACTGAGGAAAGCTGGGATCAGAAGAGGTGGCCTTCCCCAGAGAAGAGCACACTAATTTGTTTTCCAGTGCTAAAGTTCAGCCCTGAACACGTACACACAAGTAACATTATATGGACAACAGGTTACATTGAGGGATATCCATGTATCTACAAATATATACACGGATGCAGCAACAGTTAGTGGGAAACAAAGAGACCATGAATTTGAAGGACAGCAGGGAGGGATGTGTGGGGGAGTTTGGAGGAAGGGAAGGAAGGCAGAAATGTTGTGATTAAATCATAATCTCAGAAATAAAAAAATATATATAAC
This sequence comes from Peromyscus attwateri, assembly GCA_902168425.1. NCBI lineage: Eukaryota > Metazoa > Chordata > Mammalia > Rodentia > Cricetidae > Peromyscus > Peromyscus attwateri. The sequence goes on along the minus strand of CABHPP010038860.1, from coordinate 15,725 downwards.
ATCTACAAGAAGTGAATTTTTAAGGATTTGCAAATGAAAAGCAGATCTTTTGACAACTGGCTTGGGGCCCTTGGGAGAGGAATCGGGGTAGCAGGAGGTGGGGGTGGGCACAGAAGAGAGGTGCCCAGTGCAGACTGATGCTGCAGGATGGAGTGGGTCAGAGCACACAAGCTCCACTGGAGGGACAGTCGGGTGCCTTGTCATTTCAGGGAGATCTGGGATGTCACTCTCACACCCAAGACTTCTGTCATCCTGTGTCTCCCATAGCAGGGGGAGGATGACCCTCATAGGGATCGACCAGCTGGCCTAGTGGCATTTCTAAACAGATCCAATGAAAGTGTCTCTCCAAATTCCCGAGACTCCTTTGACCGTAGACAGGGCATTTTCTAGTTTCACTCTGAGCACCAGTGTGGTCTTTGAAATGGCCACCAGGGGGCAGCATGACCATCTCTGTCTCTGACCCCATCCAAGGTGAGATTATAGTCAGACTCTCCCTCCACCTGTGGTTTTAATGGATAAAAAAACCAGTGTTGTCTGCTAATCACAGAAAAAGGCTAAATTTATCAGTCCAAAGTTTGTGTAACTAGTTTATTGCTACTTTTACTGAATAAAATATCTGAAAAATAGATCACCTACACTCAATACTTTCAATATCCCATTTAATATACTTTAAAATGGAACAGATTTTCCTCTTGTTCTATAATACATGCTTGTTTAAGGTGTCTTTTCCTTGATGAAGGTGATCAAATTATATTAGAATATTCACTTTTCTGCAATGTTATTATGGCTCCTTAATGTATATATTTCTCACATGGTTATGTAACGATGAGGAACATGCATTGTACCTCAACCCCATGCCCTGACCCTTCTGCTCTGCTGTGGAAGCCCCACTCTGCCCCAAGATGCATCTCACAAGCCATCACTATTCCCAGCATGCTTTGCAGAATCATCTCTCTCTAAATTCACCTGAGAACATGGGAGCGCATTCATGGGTAGGTTTACCTACTGTAACAGCATAACCACACTAGAGTATTTTCAGTCAGTTCCCTTAGAGTCCAAAAGGGAATCATTAAATTGTGTATCAAATTTTGGAACATAGTTTATCTCTTGATGTTTCAGGTTTTGTATTGGAATCTAAGCTGTGTGCAAAAGCCAACAACTTCAATAACAGTCAGCAACTTCCAGTTTTAAATATTCTCTAATCATCATGGAGTACCCACATGAGTACTGAGTGAAGTGCTAAGAAGTCCCCTCCTCTTTGGGGCAGAGGTGTTGACATTGACTCTTAGTTTCCATATGTGAAGAGCAGAGACTGGTTTTCATTGTATAATGTTCTTGTTAATTTATTCCCTGAGATAATGTGACTGACAGTATCTAGATGAGAAATGCCATCTGATTGTTGTGTAAGCTTGGCAGGAAGTATACTCGGGAAGTACACTCGGGAAGTACACTCAGGAAGTACATTGAACCACAGTTTCTATTGCTTTTTAGTAACTGAGCTTTGGATAGCTTCTAATCATACGTACAAATGTCATCATTACATTTTCCTGGAAAATATAAATGTATTTAAATTAAATGTATATTACTTAAATGGGATAACACACTTACTGTTTTAACAATTATAATTCAAACACTATAAATAATTGAGATTTACAAACCAAAAGGGCTCTGCTATCACAAGTGTGTGTGTGTGTGTGTGTGTGTGTGCAAGTGTGAGGCTTCAGATAATATCCATTCCTACCCCAGCACACCATTAAATACACAAAAGCTGCCTTTGACATTTTCTATTTGGCCAAGCTAATGAAGATGCATTGGGAATTCTTTCAATATTTCTCATGTTCTCAAAAACAACTGGGAAACACTTGGTCACATCCAAAAATGTATCTTTTTTTTTTTTTCAAAATGTGCATTAAAGAAGAAAAAGCATCCCAGAAAACATCTGTCATGGAGATAATTAGGAAATTCTTTATCTTTGGAATGCTTCCAATTTCAGTTATTAGCAACCATGCTCCAGTTGCCATCCTCAATTGGGGGTGGATAAAATGGCGATGTATGGAAAAAGTCATGGTTGATTTTTTTTTTATGGTTTAACACTGCTATTAGTACTACTGGGCTCTATAGAAAGAACCAAAAATGGCCCCAAGTTTTCACAACCAACTGGGTCATCACTCCCGATATACGCGAATACCAGAACTAGAGAGAAAGACAAGAGAATGTTCTAGAGAAGGTTTGGAAAGGATATAGCCAATTGGAGGATGAGGAGGGACTGACCGGGGAGGACAAACAAGCAAAGCAGCCAGCCTGTAGGACGTTTACACTCTTGTGAAACTTCTGAATCCAGCAGAGCTGAGGACCACTTGGCGTCCACAGATACGGTTACTATGCATCTCTAGGGATAGATAAAGAAGAAGGCTGTAGTTTTATCCTCAATCTCCCTGAATTTCTCCACTAGCAAACCAGATCCTCTCTAGTCACATAGCTCTCTCTCCATGATCCTCTCCATTCTGTAGTGCAGTCCCATATCCCTGATCAGTCTTCAGATAACTGCAGCTCAATATGATCTCTGTAGAGGACAATGGCAGACCCTGCCTGGTGGTGGCCTCAGAAGTCTCAACACACAAAAGCCCTTTGAGATAACAGATATGGGCTGCTTTAGGCTACTGCCATCTAGAGTAGAAGGTACAGTGATGGGCAGGTGACCACTGAGGCTAAGAGAACTCTCACTTCTCTTCTAACTGTTCTCTAGAGCCCTAGCGTGGCTTCACGTGAGCCCAGTGGCGCTGCAGAGTGGTCATCTTATTTACCCATGTGCTTCTGTGCCTGCCTCATCAGTGGATCTCATGGAGCACCAGAAGAACCAGCCCTGCCTCCATCTTAGGTTTAAAAGCCATCTTAGAGTGAAGACAAACTAGGTTCATTCCTGCTCGTGATTAAACTTCTGTTTCTCAAGGATTGGGCTTTGCCCCACCTGTAACCTTATCTACAAATGGTTCTGTACTACTGCCTGTTTCAGAAATGACAACTACGTCTTTGTTTCAGAAAGTTGTTTCTAGCCATCTTGTAACCCTACCTTTGTTTTAAAAGGGTTGTTGTTGCTACTTTGCAACCACCATGTCTTTGTTTTAGGGGGCGTTAATTTGCTATGCTTATGTTCTACTTCTGCAGCACCCCCCCCCACCTATTTACCCTACCAAATCCCTCATTTGGAACCCCCCTACCCCGATCTATAAAAGCCTTGTCTTCCTCACATCCAGGGCTGACTTCTCTTTCCAACTCTACCTTATGGGAGGGGCAGGCTATATATAAAACTAAAAAAAAAAAAAAAAAGCTTGACCTAATTAATTGCTTGCTTTAATTAATTTGACCATGATGACTTGGGTCAGTGGTCTTCTCATCTTTGGGATTAACACACTCTTGAATAGATTCAATGTGTAACAATTTTTACTTAAAAGTGTGCCACATCTCGGATGGAAAAAGGAATATAAGACCCTCTGCACATGTGACCTCCTACCTCTTCTCTATGGGGAAGACTACAGCAGAACAGAGTCTACAGCTGTGTTCATGATTCCCAAATCTCTTGTCTCTGATTTGCAATAATGAGCTTTAAATTAACCAAACTTCAATAACCAAAAGAAAGAACCTGTTTATTCACGATAAATCTACAGCCCACACCTGGAATGCAAACGGCTAATTTACTTACATATTCAGGACACCTTAGAATATGGACTGCACTGGGCATCCACAGTCACTGACTTCAGCTGGCCTTTGCAAACTGCCCTGAAAGGGTCCAAAGGTTTCCTTGTCAAACCTTGGCTGCATAGCACAGCAGTGGTGAGATCACCTTCATTCTCGGGCAACATTTAATGGTGCAGTCTCTCCTTTCTCTCCCACACAGCACAGTGGCTTATTCATTTCTTACTGGTGAAAAGGCAAATGTCCGGAAGCAGCTCTCCCACTACAGCCCTCCTCTGATGGGCAGGCTGCTCTCTCCCGGGACCTTGCCCTGTGTAAGGCTGCTATGTACCAGAAGTGAGGGTGAGTGCTGTTCACCTGCTCTAAGAAGGGCTCTTGCCCTTGCCTAGAGGCTCTGCTGAGCCCTCCTAACCTGTGGGGGTAGGTAAGAAAGTCTGAGCCTTAGGGAGAGTGGGTGGACTGTTGTGGGGTCAGTTTGTGTCAGGACACAGTTTCTGTGTATTGCTTCATGGATCGTTCATGCAGGACCCACAACAGAAAAGCAGGAGAGCAGAGGACGCTGGCAATGTCTTCCCAGAGGAAGCTTAGAGACCACAGAAGGAAAAACAGGGAAGAGACACAGGGGGAACCCCGTTCCTCCTGACTCCTGTCCTAGCCTGCCCTGACAGGGGACTGCTAGACTTTGTGGGCAAAGTCTAGCTTCGCCTGGAGCTTCTGTGCATTGAAAATAATGCAGCAGCTTAGACCCAACACTTTTGTTTTAAAGGTTTGGATGAGCATTATTTCTGACTCTGAGTACCAGTGAGAGCTGGGTGTTAACGGAAAGGGCGTCTGCAGAACTTCTTTTCACAGTGTACCTCCCTTCTTCTCATTGTTCTCACTGTAGCTTTTGTCAGGCGGGATTTCTTTCCTTCAACTCCACCCCCACAGTCCGCTGTTTCCTTTTTCCTGCCTCTTCCTATCTTAATGAGACAGAACGTGAAATGTACCAGGTAGTAAGTTCTGGGCTGTATGAACAGCTACCAAGAGCTCAGTGAAACACCTTTTGTTTTATTCTTCGGAAAAGAAGCTCCTGTCCTTGAGAAAAGCCATGAATGTCTACAAGCCCTGGCTCAGAATATGTGAGCTACAGAGGAACCGAGGGTGACGTTCTTGCTACCTACCTGCTCTGGATCTAGTTAACAGCTTGTATGCCAACAGGAAACATTTGTAATATGGCCAATTTAATGGTCACATTCAGACTAAACACATCAGACATACCACACTGTGAGATATGGGGGTATTCTCAAGTTAAAAAAAATCAATTTCTGGAAGATGGCTTTTAATATTACCAGCTATAAAGACTATAAGCAACTCTCACAAATTCTACTTCAGCATGATGGATAGTTGAGCTACAGATTTTAAATACATGAAAAGTAAGTGTTCATGTCAAAAACTAAAGTTAGACAAGGAGCAACTAACTAGCTAACCAACTAACCAACTAATGAACCTACAAACTAACTCTTCAGGAAACATAAAGAACTGCAGTAGATTCCCGCCCTCCCCCCCCAATTTTATATCATTGCTGAAAAACAAGACAGTTACTACTGCTTAGATTGGGTGTCACTGACAGAGAAATAAACGCTATATTGATAATCCTGAGACATATCAAGCAGCATAGTTTGGCTCTTTTTAAAAAAATGATGTATAAATATTAAGATGTCATTAACTTTTTTTTGTCCTTAGCAGCCATTTGAACTAGGGGTATTCACCACTGTGGGTTGATAAAGCATTGTTGGCTGGCCAATTAACAGGGCCCCTTTCATAAAGGGACTCCTTTCTCTAATTACAGACTGCCTTGCATGCTACAGGTGGGTTTGTATGGGTAGAAGACCCCATTTCTTATTCAGTGAGGAGAAGTACTTCATGTTCCTCAGAGCAATAACTCAGAAATAACTGTGACTGTAGGCTGTCAATTAATGCTAGCTTCTTCTATCACCAAGGGAACGGCCAACAACAACAACGGTGACTTTCAGGGTCCTGGTCCGAAACTGGGCCTGATTCTGTTATTGCTATAGTAACTATCCACTGCTTTCTCAGAAGCCTCTGGAATGTGTCCCCACAAAGCCGAAAGGATCAGTTGTTTTGATGCTCTACATACTTTACAGCGTTCACAGCAAGCACTAGGAAGCTTCTGTCTGAGAAGCAAGCTGGAGAGAACAAAGGGAATGCACATTGTAGAGAGGAATCAATCCCTGCTTCACCAAGTGTCTGTCATGGGTCCTGTCTGCCCTGCACAGGAAGGATGCTGAAAACAACACAGCTTCTTCAACTGGCAGCCACCTCCACCCAAGACTCACACAGGGCTTCTTCTAAGCAGTAGCCCACCTGGAGAAGTCCCCTCCCCTCCTCCCCTTCACTCTTCATCCAAGAACCTGTCTGATTAATTGCATTCCCACCCCGTGGCTTCTTTATTCAACACCTGTTCAGAGTTAATCAAGCTTCAGACAAATGACATGCCCTGAGACAACCTATTGCAGAATAGCTGCTATTCAGAGACAACTGATAGACTGGGCGGATCACACGAGATTCCCACTCAGGGAGGAGACTGAGAAGTCTCCATTAAATCAATATGACACAGAGACACCAGCAGTGAGTGGTCAGACAGAGATGCAGATTCTCTGAAGACTCGGGTTCTCTGAGTTTAGGAGGAACATCTTTTGAGGTGTAGGAAAATGAAGTTTGCCTATGCCAGGATTATTATTCATTGTTTCAATGCAGATATGAGCTTGTTTGTGCTGCTGGAAAAATCATGCATTCTTCTAAAGTCATGCTATTGACTGTCTTTTATGCATGTTGGTTATCATCATTTGTGACATGTTTGATGTATTAACCAAATGAACCTATCCAAAAAAAAAAAAAAAAACTCTTAGAGAGCAGCAGCAATTTTAATAATTCTAGTTCTGCAATCAAAAGTAACCTAGCATGAAGATGCCCAAATCTCTTGGATTTCTTTATCTTTGCACACCTGGAATACAGTGGCTTCTCTGTATTGTGTATATATATATATATGCTCCAAATATTCTTTTATGTGATTGTCATTACAAAAGCATGAAATGATAAAGTCAAGCAGACAAATCACCCTCAGAGAAATCATGAGGGTGGGGAATAAGAAAATCGATGCAGATATTAACTGATGAGAAGTAAAATCAGGGGGCTGCAGACACACTTGCTTAGGGCGGCATACTGGCATGGGCTAGGACAAGCTGGCCCGACCCCTCTCAGCTAAAGACACGTGCATTTCTAGGTTCAAGTCTGCGCTCCACTGCTTTTCCATGCTTAAAAAAAAAAAAAAGAAAAAAAAAAGAAAAAAATGGTGCCAGCATGTGGCTTATTCCACAAGCACATTATTTAGTAGTTGTCCATATCTTCTCCTCTACCTCTCCCGAATTCCTTCTTTTAATTAAAATTGTTCATACAACATATTTTAATTATGTTCCCCCCAATTCCTCACAGATCCTCTCCACCTTCTTATCCCATCATCCCCCACCCTCAGAACTTCTCAATTCCTTGCCATCTCTCTCGGTTTCTGAAGGTGCCTTCTCACTTCAGTCCCCGTGTGTTCACACTGACCATCGCGGAGCCTTTATTTTTCTAAGTCCCTGAGGGACCTGCCCAACACTTGCACTCAGTGCATGGGACACTCTGTGCTCATATACTTGAGTGGCTCCATTTGCAAACAGAACTAAATGCAGCTTCTTTAGCAGAAGTCACAGAACCCTACTGTCTGGACCATTCTAGATTCTTCAGCATCATCCCCAACCAATCCAGTCCCTGTCGCCTTCCCTTGCCAGAGGCCACGCTGGTCTTCTTGTTAGCTCTCAAGCCATCTCACGGAAGGCTCTGATCCTTCTTTTTTCATACCACCTAAAATGATTTTTCATTTAGATCATTAAGTGAAGTCACTTCCAACAAGCGATTTTCTCATACAGCTCCCAGTAAGATGCTCAGATCTCCTTCACATTTCATTCCTATACTTACTTGCATACTTCTTGCCAGTCTTCAAAACTTTATTGTTATTTTGCTAATGACCTGCCTCTCCCACCACCATATAAAATCCATGAAAAAAAAAGAAACACAACTTTTTTCTAAGTGTGTACTCGGTGAAGAGAACTATGCTCAGATCAAAGTAGGTCTGTGTGTCATAGATTGTGGTTGAGTAAATGACTAACAAAATAATGCGGACCATCTAAGCACACAGGGGGCTCTCTTTCCTTACAGGGAAGCACTTTCTATCTGTCAACCACTGTTCAGAATGAAAAATGAATTAGATGACCACACAAGAAATTCATTGGGGTCTACCTGAGTAACTCAAAATCTAAAAACAATTAGAGGTTTTATTAATTATACCGACTTTGGAATCTTTTTTTTTTTTTGGTTTTTTGAGGCAGGGTTTCTCTGTGTAGCTTTGCGCCTTTCCTGGAACTCACTTGGTAGCCCAGGCTGGCCTCGAACTCACAAAGATCCGCCTGCCTCTGCCTCCCGAGTGCTGGGATTAAAGGCGTGCGCCACCACCGCCCGGCTGGAATCTTATTAAAAATTTTAAAGCATAGCTACAATTTAACACGTATTTATCACTTAACTTTATTTTTGCTAGACTATGAGCAAAAATTTTTTTTTTCTTTTGGTTTTTCGAGACAGGGTTTCTTTGTGTAGCCTTGGTTGTCCTGGAATTCGCTCTGTAGACCAGGCTGGCCTTGAACTCACAGAGATCCATCTGCCTCTGCCTCCTGAGTGCTGGGATGGGATTGAAGGTGTACACCACCACTGCTGGCAACTATAATCAATTTTTAAGAGTTAACAGTATGATGCCACTATGTTAAGCCATTTAAAGTATCTTTGTATGTTAATATTGTCCCTATCTTTAATTTATATCTAATAGGTACTCCTGAAAAAATTAGCTAGTGAAGTAAGAAGCATGAGACTCCTTAGATCAGTGGTTCTCAACCTGTGGTACCACCCGTTTGGTGGTGCCATATCAGATATCCTGCATATTAGATATTTACGTTATGATTCATAACAACAGCAATATTACAGTTATGACGTAGCAATGAAAATAATTTTATGGTTGGGATCACTACACATAAGGAACTGTATTAAATAGTCACAACATTAGGAAGGTTGAGACCCACTGCCTTAGAGTCTGTCAGGATAACTATCTTACTTGCTTGGTTTTTCGCTCCAAAAGTTCGTAGCAAAAGGGAGTGCACCAAGGGTCTGAAATGGGATGCCTGCCAAAAACAATTTTCAAATGAACGACATTCCACATGTTTACAATTGTAACATGAGGTGCTCCTTGGTACATGACACATGTACACAGTACATGTATGAGAGTGCATGTCAACACGTGAGGGATAGCCTTTAAGAAATCCCCATCTTAGTAACACCAGCAGAAAGGAAGAGCTGGGCTCAGCATCCTCATTAGCATACTGGATCTGCATCTCTTCAGATCTGCGGTTCTGTTTATTGGTTTTAGAATAATTTTAGATTGTAGAGCAGGGTTGGTGGATCAATGTCGTCCTACAACTTCTCCTGATGTTGGTATCTTAACATAATTACAGCCTGTGAGAACTACGAACAAACGTGAATATAACATTAACTCACAATAGTTCACACCCCTGCTTACATGAAGACCCACACTGTGCTGCAGGCCCTTTGTCCTGAGGTTCCTCCCACATTTGACATTGTTCTACATTTTCTCATCTTTGTGACTGTGAGATATTTTGAGAGCATGCTCAGTTATCTGCTAGAGTAAAGTGCTATCCCCACTCTACCAGTAGACACTGAGAGCAGTATTGTCTGAGGGCAGTCCTGTCTTTTTCTTCCCCATGAACTGTTCTGCCCTCCTGTGTGATTCGTCAGCTTTGGACTAAGTGGCTGGTGTGAGCTCGGTTTTAGAGCATAAACACTGTGTGGAGCAGACAGCAGGATGCTGCAACATCGAGAGGAATTGATTGCTCAGGTGACCAAAGAGAGCAGTGCTGTGCGTGTGGGGGGGCGGGGTGATAATCTATGGCCTGAAGTTACCGAGATGGTAATCTGAGATTGACAGGTGCCATACATTAGTCCCACTTCATTTCCTACAGGTTAAAATGCTACAAGTTAGTGGGCGTCCACATTCCAAACACTCCATGACCCCATTAAACTGTAAGGATTCTTTTTAGCTCATACCTACAGGACATCTACAGCTCTAAAATGGCAACTCCACCCTGGCAAAAACAGCGGTTGCTGAAGGGCTATGCCATTACTGCTCACAGCCCACTGGAGGAAGAAATTGGTTAAAGGATCTCCTGGACCCCTTTCTTTTGGAAATATAGCCATTGCTTTTATAATAAACAATTAAGCTAGGCACATCTTAGTCTATTTATAGCGCCTAATTTGCAATGTTGGATTTCACCTCATTTGCAAGCGAAAACTTTCTAGTGTATGGCTGAGGCTGAACCGATTAGGATTCCACAGGCCTATCGAATTTACATAAGTAGCAGCTACTGGGTACATTCATTCTGTGCATGTGACAAATAAGGGTTACTTTTGATCTTTTTTATTTAATTCCAAAGCTATCAAAAGTAGACGCTTAGCATGTGCAGAGCTATGCACACTCCATAAACGAATTACCTTCCCCTCCCCCCCACAAAGGAAATAATTGGTGCTTCGTCCCTGTTAATGCTTAAGTGTTTTTCAGGGTAACAACTGCACCCAAGAGGGAGAGGTTCCCTTGTCGTGCAGTAGGAAGACGGTTTGTCCAGAAACATTTGTCACATTTATCCAGAGAAGCAAATGTCTGGAGTGTAAGTATAGTCCACTTTAAATAAAAAATACACTTCTGAAAACTAAGAAGCCATTATAAAATTAAGAACAGATTGTCTACTTACCTGAGAGATAAATTTGTTATGTCATTTTTAATTCACTTTCTCCTCACAGGCTCAAAGCATTTGCTTTATAATTCATATTATTTGCAAATTGCATGCTGCATAGGCTCTGTGAAACAGTATCCACCCCTCCTTTGCAGGTGAGACTGGGCCTCTCATTATGTTCCACAGAGATCTTGGGAGTTTATCACCAGAGTGATTCAATAATTACTAAAGTTTTAAACAAATAAGTTGCTCTTATTTTTTGTTATTTCCCCCTGCAATTTATCTGTCGTTAGCAACTAAAATATGATTTTTCATATTTGATGTCCATTTACCAGTGAATGGATTCTAATCTAATTAATTACAGTTAAGCGATGTATTTCTTCCCTAATCAGATACAGGTAATATGAATATTCTATATTTTTTCAATTAGTTCTCCTCCCTTTACATGTAAATTCAATAAAAACAAAGTAAGCTGGACCAGCATGATAGGAAAAAGAGATTAAGAATGAGCAGGCTGATATAAAAAGGAGAACAAACCAAAGACATTTGTAGACACTCTCCTTGTTGAGGCAGGTGCCGAGGAAAAGCTGATGTCTTCCTGATCACACTGTCTGATTGGGGTTAAGGCTGCCACGGTTAATCTCCATCTGACACTTGGCTGCAGAGTCTCAAGCAGACCAATCTCTCCCTGACAACCTGTCTCCCCATCTGCGGGAAGGTGACAACTTCCATACCTGCCGTATATGGTTGTATAAATTAAGTTATATAAGCAAAGTAAAGTGAACAGTGGTAGTTCTGGCACAAATTAAAACCTAATTCAATGCTAGGTCTTATTCCCATCATTATTTCAAAAGTCCAAAGTTACATAAATGCATCTTATCTTTTTAACATTCAACTCTTATGCTCCTTCTAAATACAGAATTTCTTAATTTAAATCTACAGTACTTCTATTGTGAAGCAGGGTAAATTTTTTTTTTAATCCTTGGAAATTAATTACACAGAAAACTATTTAAAACGACAGGTTTGGGCTGGTGACATGGATCATCAGATGGCAAAGGTGCTTACCACCAGCTTGGCTGCTGGAGTTCATCATCAGGGACTGACTTACATGGTGGAAGGAGAGATGGAGCTTGGCTGCTGGAGTTCGGTATTAGGAACTTACATGGTGGAAGGAGAGGTTGACTTTCCTCGACGTGTCTTCTCCCTTCCACAAGCTCGCTACAGCATGTCCACGCACACACACAACAAATAAATAAATGCAATATGTTTTTATCACAGGCTTCCAGGCTATTTTGAAGAACATGGTTCTGTTTATTCAGTAATATGCAATCTGTGTGTGGTGATCCTTAGTACACAGTGTTTAAAAAATCCTTGTTTCTGCACTCTAGGCCTTACTAAGTGCTGTTTCCTGGGGTATCAGCCCTACTAAGTGCTGTTTCCTGGGGTATTTTTAATTCTTCTGACTTAGTATGATGTTAAGTTGAATAGAAATCACTCCTCTTAGTTAATCCACTCACAATAACAAAGAAATAATGATTCCAGGACCACAAACCATTGGTTATTCACAAGTGAAAAGAGGCAGGTGAGGGTACTATGAGTTGTATCAAAAACTAGAACACCAGGGAGGTTCCAGGATTTTGATTTGGAGCTGGGAAGAATATCCGTGTCTAAATGGCTCAACACTGGTTATTCTCAAACATGTGGAATGTGGTATTACTGTGGTTTTGTGTGTTGCCTTTTCAGTAAGAACTTGCTTAATAAACTTGACATTTGAAGTGATAGAAAGAGTCACTTCTAAGACAAGTTTCTTTGCAGAAAATATATGTCTCCAAAGATGAACGTACTGATTCCTCACCAAATAGGCTGGGAAGACGAATCAGCTAGGAACAGCAGTAGATGAAGGCGATCCCTTGTTTCCAGTTCCCCACCTCATCGCTTGAGTGAAGTGACAGGGAAGTGACATCATCTGTTGTGTGGTTTGTCGGCATTGTGACGGGGCTTGCTTGCACACACGCTTTCCGTGACTCAGAAACCCCTTCTTAATGTCCTCTCTGGGAAAGACTTGTCAAAACCCCTACATCCAGTCATTTATTGATTTCTCAGTAAAGTTGCTCAGTTCCTGACCCTCATCTTGCTAACTCTGGAACCTGTGACAGTCACCTGAACTCTGCTACAGTACAGACGTGCCTTGAGGACCTGGCTGCCTGACTATCCTCATGGGGCTCTAAAAACTCTATCATAAATAAATATGATCAGAAACATCTCACTAGCCACTTTCAAAAGTTTCCTGGAATACCCCATTCAGGAACTTACCTATACCTCAAAGAAAAAAAAAAATGGTTAGATTATACACCAAGGGCACAAGGACCCAGGGAAAGTACTCAAGCTGGTGGATTGTGAGAAAGGGAGAACCCAAGTGATAGTGCTCAGGAAAGACAGACCACAGACAGCTTCTCCTGCAGCAGTGAGTAGCCCAGACCAAAGAATGTCATCTTCACCTGCAAAGGCCGCTGCTCGTCTATTACCTGCATTCTGGAAGAGACACAAGAGCTTCTAGATTTGCTTCAGGAGCTGCTTCAGGTTAAAAGGATGGTGACAGATGGATACATTTCTGGGCAGAGAAATGGAAACCCTGGATCCAGGCCTTGGAGTTGTCTTAAAGGTCTTAAACGCTCAGACGTGTTCATGGCAATTTAGTCATTTTCTAGAGTGAGTGAAATGTAAACACTTTAAAACGGTCACAGGTGAGATGTAACATCTGACTGAGTTTCTGCCCCAAGTTACTTCCGTCTCACAGCACCCAGACAGCATTCCCTCTGATACTTTATAAAGCTGAAGCTGCCCAAATAAGACATGACTTATCTTCACACATTTAATGGGCTACTGTCAGCTACAGCTGATTGGGGTTCACCGCTCCCTGTCTGTGGCTCTCTTTTTGACTTGAAAGCAGTCTGCTAGATTAGGGGGAAAAAAATCTTCAAGGGAAGGTTCTGGAGACTGGAGACCTGTTCAGTATCTGGAAATGAATCCCCTCTGCTCCATGCATACTATGACACCACACTAAAAATCAATTTTTATCTAAGGTTGACAGAACCATGATAACACAAAAAGCCAACCCTTCCTAAGCAGAATTACAGACTGAGAATGTGTCCCTCATTTGTAAGTCTGGAAACTGAACAATTGGCTAGGCAGGTTCTCTGATTTTGTGGCAAACTGGCTAAAATGCATACATATTTTCAGGTTACAAAAGGCACATTATACTTCCTATTCAGTTTAAAAGGGAGTGTTGGGGGCTGTGAGCAGTCTCCAAGGCCATTTCCATCACTTCCTTCTTTATCCTGGCTCTCTGAAGCAGCCTTTGCTGCCTGCTGCCTGCCCACCCCTCAGCACACACCTTGCTGGCTCTGTTCCCCACTGGTAACACTTGAACTCACTAACAGTACTAGCCTTCCCCGCTGATTCTCCAAAACAAACAGATTGGTAATCTTTGGTCTTGGTATTAAAGGATCAGAGGCATAATGTAATGCTCCCAGAGTTTCTCTTATAGTACTCAATCATTTATAGCACAGAACATTTGAAATATACTCAAAATAGATTTCTTTGCAACTCTGATCTCATGTAAGAGAAAAGCCATCATGTATATTTTATTACCCAGAATAATTTATGTCCGTTGACCAGGGCACTGTACTGAGATATGAAAGCTTAGACATCTCTGTTTTTCAAAAGCTCTATGATAGGAGCTGTGTTTGAAAACTGTAAGCTACTGAGACATGCTTATGCATAACTCTGTGTTATTTCTTATCCACACACTTGCCCAAAGTTGGGCTCTTTTCAAATATGTTAAAATTGGGAAGAATGGTTCTATAAGTCAGAAATGCAGCGTTTCATTTAAACAAAACACAGCTATCCTACTGAACAACCAGAATTTAACCCAAGGCTTTACAGCCACAAGGAACAATGCATCTTTCCCTGGATAGAGATGCTGTGGGATTTTTAGTTCATGGATTTTCAGTCATCTTGTTCCAGCCAGTAAAAGTAAAGCCTACTTCTCCACAGCTTCTTCAAGAAACACCGATGTTGGAGAAAGAAAGTAAGAAGCCTAAGAACAAGGCTTGTCAAGGCTGCAATCCCACATGAACTGGACTTCACCTTACTTGTTAGGACAAGAAGATCTTTCTGTTAACAAAGAAAAAAAATAAAAAGCCAACCTCAAGACAAGGCAGCCACACCTCTAGGGAACAGCATGATGGTAATAGCATTTGTAAACTGTCTCTTCATGCATACGAAAAACCAGAAGCCAAGATAATTCTGTAGCCACAAGAAAACAAGTCAAAAGCATGATGGTAATAATAGGAAGAATGAAAAAAATCAACAAATAACTACATTAGCCATTTCTTCAAGAGTTATGAAACACCCAACCTTCTGAGCCCACAATCATCTCTGAGATGAAGATGAAGGACGTGGATGCAAAAGTAGTCACCACTGTCAGCCAGTGGGGTGTCCGGTGACACAGTCTCAGGAAGTTTGTCCTTCCGTTTTGTGTCCTTCTTTCCATTCTCTTCTGTGTGAGGGGTTTCCTCCCTCCTGTGGGGATGATATTCAGCATGGATTCCAGAAACTGCACCCTGTCTTCTCAGGTGAGGAAAGTGCTCTCGACACCTCATGATTTCAAGCCATGGTGCTCATTCAAGAAGCAAAATTCCCACACCCATGAAATAGTAGCCAGGGATACACTTTGAGGAAGCCACCCTGGACCTCAGCTTCCTAGCCATGGCTGTCCCTGCCTTTCCCAGCTTGTCTCCCTGTCTTGCTAAATTCCTGAAAGCTGGTGGGACGTAGATGCTACTAGCTGGATGCAGTATGGCCGCTTGAGGCCCTGCCCTTCCTCTTGAGAGTCACCTCTGTGGGTCCTCTCACTTTGGCAATGAGTCAATGGTACAGTTGGGGAAAGGGCATCCTCCCTGAATCCTAAGTCATCTGGATGTTCACCAGCCCCATCACAGGCCATTGTGTCCCTTCAGCGGCACTAGTTCCTAGCACCGAATGAGAGTACATACACACATGCACTTAAATAATCTTTAATGCACTCTATAGTGTGTGTGTGTGTGTGTGTGTGTGTGTGTGTGTGTGTGTGTGTGT
>CABHPP010038855.1:0-31099 GCA_902168425.1 Peromyscus attwateri | reverse complement strand
CACACACACACACGCTGCAGAGGTGGGGCAGGGAAGATCACATTAACTTGGGAAGTAAAGGTGTCATTGGAATAAGGAAGGGATTTGAGGGATTGGCGGGGGTAGGAATACAGGGTGGGTTTGATCAAAATATATTATATGCATGTAATAATAATAATAATAATAATAATAATAAAAGAACATGAAGAGAAAGAAGAGAGAATGGTAAACCAATACACAAAACTTAAATTGAAAAAAGCAGGAGGCACATGACTATATTTACAAATTATTATAAAATTATATCTATATATACATTTAGGAAGAATTATGAGTATTTAAAAAAACAAGTATCTTCCATATATATTTCATCTTTATCTCTTTCATGTACTGAATATATATGTTCTTGGACACACCAAAAAGATGATGTTAACATATTTCTATGTTTTACCTTCAAAGGTATGAAGTGATTCTGAAACTTTATTCTCTCAGCACCTCGTCCAGGCAATGGTGTCTGTTTAAAACTTGCAAGACATTTACCCAACTTCCAGGGTATGCAGTTTCCCTATGATTTTGTCCTTGTTTCTGCTTTAAAGAGTCAAGAGCTAAAATGAAAGAGAAACTCAAATATGAGCATGTATGCAACCCTAATTTGAGGGCTAAAATATGACTGAAGACAATCAGAAAAATGATAAAGTAAAGCAGAGCTTTGTTCTTAAGTGGGGTGGACTCAGAGTCAACAGCAGATAGCGACCCCAAGAGCTGGCTTATGTAATCAAGTAGGAAGAATAGATAGTCTGTAATAATTGTTCTTCTCTTTTAATCAAAGTGCTCAAACAAAACTTTCCCTAAACACAGTGGAACCTTGCCTTAATGTGTACTAGAAAATTAATGCTTTCCATTACTTCCAAGAAGAGAAATCTTAGGTTGATGAAGGCCTATCTTAAAATTAGAAATGCAAACATGCTACCTTATTGAAATAGTTTAGAAAAATGAAAGCCAAATAATATAACTAAATGAAAGTCAAAGGAGACTAGGTTACAAAAAAAAAGAACTCAAGCTTTTGAAGAAAAGAAATTTATGTAGTAATAATGACACTCCAAGTTCTCTATATCATAGACACCACAATGTCTCCAAAGCCTCACCAAAAATGCTTTCTATTTACTACAGAGGAAAAGAGAGGCAAAGACCAGTTAAATAATAAGCTGATTAATTCAACTCCTTGAGTTTTCTTTGTTTTAGGAAGGGAGACTAACCTTAAGACTGCCTTTTAAAAAGAAATATATGCTTAAGTATAAAGTCACAGTAATCAAGTTGCATTTAGAAGAGCCCACCTGACCTTAAGATCAAATTACCTCTAAAGGCTTTTGGTTTTTTAATGAAAAGGTGTAGATAATTCTGAGTGTATTAACACAGCTTAACTCTTAAGGAAGACCTGATATTTAAGAACATTGATTGTATCAAAAGACAGGCACACTGAAAAATTTAAGTGGAGATACTATTTATAGAAGTGTGGATAAGGTTAAGGAAATCAAGAAGGTTTGGCAAGGACTTTAGACCTTCCAACATGTCAGCCTTGCCTGGTGTCCTAAAGGGCAGGGTGTCTGGGAAGCTGATAGACTTGTGGAAATTGAACACAGTCAACAGAGTAGCCATGTCACCTATGTCTTCCTCATCAACATCTTGAGAATAAGAGCCATCATCACAGAGGAAAAAACTTAGGACATGTTCCCCAAACACCAAATTTGAAAACTCTATGAAAATACAACATCCGAAGTGAGCCATGTAGTGGGGTGGTGATCTTCTGGAAGAGCAGTATTTGCTCTTAACCACTTAGTTAACTCTGCAGCACTCAAACTGGGTTTTGTTTTTGTTTTTTCAATCTACAAAAATGAAATAAAAGCCTGTGTGGTACTACACACCTTTCGTCCCATCAGGAGGTAGAGGAGAGCTAACCTGGTCTACAGAACAAGTTCTAGGACAGCTATGGCTACAAAGAGAAACTCTGTCTCAAAAGACAAACAAATAAAAATCTACAAGAAATTCCACATCTAATATCATCCTTCATGGTGAAGATCAATAGCTTTACCCTTAAGACTAGAACAAGACCAAAGCATCCTCCCCTCTCTGCATCTAGTTAACATTGACTGACAGTGTGAGCTCAAGAAAAACACAAACAAAATTTACAAAGAATTTCTGTTTATTAGCAGTTAGAAATTAACATGTTTTTTTCTTCATGTGGAGTATACAAAAAGTAAATATGAAAAGGAGTGATTGAGTTTAGCAAAGTTCTGAATAACAAAATCAATATGAAAAAAATCTATTCTTTATGGTATTTCTTACCAAAATTGAAAATGTCTAGATAAGCCATTTTTACAAAAGTGTAAAAATATAAAATAACTAGCAATAAGTTTAATAAAAATTCAAGATGTGTAAGCTAAAAATGCCAAACAGTGCTAAGAGAAGTTTAAAAATATCTAAATAAATGGAGAGAGATATCAAACATTGAATGGCTAATGAAGGTCAAGATGTCGGCTCTCTCCGGGGGATTCTGAAAATTGAGTGTGATCTCATCTCAAATGCCAGCAGAAATCTTCCAGGGAACTGGCACGCTCATTCTAAACTGTGTATGAAATCACCAAGGAACTAGCATAAGCCCACATTCCTCATAAGGAAACTGAATCAAAAGATGTGTACTTACTCCCATGGTAGAGTATTCAGAAGGACTGTGGCATTAGTATAGAGACATTGAGACCAAGAGACTACACTGGTGTTCACAACACAAACGGGTAAGTAATGTGTGTGGGTCTTGTCACTTATCTCAATGTAATTCAATAAGGAAGGACATGCTCAAGAAACAGGAGCTTACCAACTGAATTTCCAGATGCAGAATAAAACAAAAATTTTAACCCTTGGCCCTTACATCATACCACCTATAAAAATGGTATGCCAAAACTCGAACTGATCTGTAAATGGAAGAGCTTATGCAAATTTCAAGGAAAAAAATAAAAATTTGTGTGACTCTAGATTCAGCTGTGATTAAGGAGATTAAGTTCTCCACAAAGCACAGAATAGTAGAACAATGTCTGGTTTGACTTCACTGAAATTTAGCCTCCACTTTTTAGAAGACACTTTAAGAATTGAAAAGGCAGCCCCCCACACACACACCACCACCACGGCCCACCCCTCTTCAGCTCTCTCCCTTCCCCAATGCCTTGAGTCCTCTCCTTCTGTAGTCACCTCCTGCAGGCGATTTCCACTGAGGAAAGGTGATTTTATTCTGTGTCTGCGGTCCAGATCCTCTGTAGTTTCAACCCATCTACTGATACAAGTAAGGGTGATGACCTGCTTCCTGTTGGCACTGAGGATTATACCCATATTCAAATTCAACAGAGAAATGATAGGAAAATCTTAACTACTGTCCAAGGGATCATTGATCATTGGTTAAAAATAATAATAATAACAAAACAAAAATCTAGTCAGTCAAGGCATTTAAGAAGAAATTTGCTTACAGTAGTCTTATAATTGAGCATCCAGAGTACGGAGAAGGGATTTGGCTCCAGTGTGACTGTCACAAGAACATATGCTGGTTCCTGATATAAATTGGACCAGCTAACAGATCAGCTGAAGGTTCGTGAGTTTTAGGTGCTTGTGGCTCTCTGAAATTTAAGTGAGAATTTCTTTTCAGGAAGTAGACTTTCCCTTCTGTCCCCAGTCACAAGTTTAAAAACCTTGCAACTTGTATCATATAGCCATTTGGAGTCCCCTTTTCACTTATACTAGAGTAATTCCTTCAAGCAATGAACTGAAAAGAGCCCAAAACAAAACAAAGCAAACAAAAAACCCACTATTACCAACACAACAGAAAGGAGAATAATAGATGGTGTGAAGTCTTCAGAATATGTTGCCCACAACTAAAATACATGGTCAATTCTTTTTTTCTTTTTAAACATGATCTCATGTAGCCCAGGCTTGCCTCAAAACAGTGTGTAGCTGAGAACAACATTGAACTTGAGATACTCTTGCCTCTACCTCCCCATGGCTAGGATTGTAAGTATATGCTACATCAACCTGTTTTACATAGTTCTAGAGACAGATCCCAGGGCCTTGTACATGCTTGGCAAGCACTCCAATGCCCTATCTACTTCCCAGACACCATAGCTATTTCTTATAGCACAGGAACAGAAGGTAAATAATCTGATGTATATGATTATGGGTGTGTGTAGATAGGTAGATGACTGATAGATGATAAATACATAGATAGCAGATAGATAGATAGATAGATAGATAGATAGATAGATAGATAGATAGATAGATAGATGATAGAAAGACAGACAGATAGACAGGGTAGGGAGATAGGTAGAGAGATAGATAGGGAGATGGGTAGAGAAATAAAGAGATGGAAGATAATACAGTGGTACCGCACAAAACATATGTGTTAAACTGTGTTTACCTTTCATCATTACATGAATGAAAACTAAAACCATTCAGTCCCATACCACCCACAATAATTAAGAATATTAATAGCAATTATTGATGTGCATTTGGAATAGTCCAAGCTCTCCTTCACTAGTATGAGGGGAAACAGTGGCAGTTTCTGAAGAAGTCACATGTACTCCAGCCACATGCCTGCACTAACCATTTGTCCACAAATTATTTTCTTGGGTTTTTACACAAGATATATGAATATTAGTTCACCCTTGTTCACAAAAAGCATGTTTACTCATGGCAAATTAGGAAAAATTAAAATTCTGATCACCATCTAAATGACTGAGTGAAATCTAACTCAGCAATAAAAATGGCAGAAAACCCACTGATTTAAGACAGCAGCATGACTAAATATCAAGAGCATTTTGTTAAATGAAAGAAATGTCTGTACTTCTCTCATGCAATGTTATTTTGGATAGGCATATGATAGCACAAAATAGATCAGTAATTGTCAAGAACAAGGAGGTGGGGGTTTTAAGGAGACATAAAGGAGATTTGGGCAAGATGAGAATGCTTTATATTGTGATCACTGTGGAGTTGATACAATTATGCATAATTATTAAAACCTGATAAGTATTCTGCTTAGCATTGGTGAGTTTTATTGTGTGAATTATATTTTAATAATGGTGATGTTTTAAAAGAATAAGATGCTTACATCTCTTGAGACTTCATTGTCAATGAAATTTTTTAAGCTACAAGAATTTGTCTTCTCCTAATTAATGAGTTACATGTAAGTTGACACATGCTATGGTAATGAGGCTATTTGCAAAACAGAGATTATTCAGAAGCCATGGTAACCAAGCCAAATGCTGCTGAGAATATACAGCAATAAAAATCCTCACACTGTGATGGACAGGAACCTGGCATGACTTCCTTAAAGCACTTTAGCATTATCTATTCACCCTAATGTGTGTGTATAACAAATATATATATAATTAATATATGTATTATATGTACATACACTATATATGTATTATATATATATATATAATCCATGTGTAGGTATCAATTTAATCAACTTAAAATCTTATACCCTTTAAATAAAATATACTATAGTTTTATGTATGCTTTATTCATAATTGGCTAGAAACCCATAAAATATGACAAAATTAAAACTGGAAAATTACTATCACTGGGCAGTGGTGGTACAGGCCTTTAATCTCTGCACTCAGGAGACAGAGGTAAATGGATCCCTGAGTTCAAGGCCAACCTGGCCTACAGAGTGAGTTCCAGGACAACCAGTGATACACAGAGAAACCTGTCTTGAAAAAAGAAGAAAATTACTATACACAGTCACCAGATAGAATACTATTCACCAATTTTAAAAGCTGGCTGGGGATATAGCTCAGTGGTACAGTTCTTGGCTGGCCTGTATGAGGTTTAATTAATGAACTTGAGTTCATAGAAAAACAAAGTCTTACTGCCTTGCAGGGGAAGTTTTGTTTTGAAGAACTGCAAAAGAATCACCTGAGATACTGCAAAGCAATCTGTCTATGCAGGTTTCAGAATCCTGGCTATATACACATTTTTATAAAAATTCATTGAATTAAATTAAATTAAAATTAAATTTTAAAAGTTTGTGCTTTGTGTAAATTATAGCATGCCTTAAATATTTATGAAAACATATGAATAAAAGTTAAAAAGAAAACTATGATCGTTCCATGGTCTTAGGATACTAAATGCCATTTGTTTTCTGTGATATAAGGCTTGGATTGGGTAAGAGGATGTTTTTAGGATACATTCCTTTTGAGAGTTCTTGTGAGATATCCTGCAGGAAGTTAAAGGCTGAAATGAGTCTTTGGGCCATTGAAAGAAAAAAGCAAGCTCTCATTTGACCAAAATATCATCATTTCTTCTTTTTTCCTGTAGCGTTTCTTCAGTTTTCTCTAGGGGCAGACAGAACAGATATGTCATGTTGGGAGCTGGCAGTTTAAATGTCAAGCCCTTTCCGTTTCTGAGAGGTTGAGTTGGGTGCATTTGGGAAGTCCTGTATTCTGCCTATTGTTACACATTCTTAAGTGAAACACATCATTATCAGTAGGAGATATGAGAGCTATTCTTGGCTTCTAAATATCTGCCATGGGCTGGACCCTATTCAGTTTCCCTCATCTCAATGTCTCCAATTGGTCTCTCCCATCTCAGTGTCTCCAATCTTGTATTTTCAGTCTTACTGTCAAGAGGCAATGTAAAAAGGATCAGAGTTCAGTTTCCAGTACTCATCTCAAGCAGCTCACAAACTACTGTGACTCTAGCTCCAGATCTGGTGCCACATTCTGGACTCCAAGGGTACCCGCACACACTTAATACACACACACACACACACACACACACACACACACACACACACATACACACAAACACACTTTTTTAAAATTAAATCTTTTTTTTTTTTTAAGAAAAGCAAGTTATATGGAGTAAGATTGTCTGAATAAAGACCTAGTTCAACTTCTTTCAGTTGTTAGAGTATGGTCCTCAGTTTCTTCTTCAGTAAAATTAAAAGGAAAAAAAAAACTCCTTACTTCCAATATTGTGATCAAGATTAAACACATTGAAAGATGGAAAGCATTGAGAATTTCCTGCCTGATAAAGGACCGTAACAAGTATTTGCTACATATAATGACAGCATTCATTTTAAATATGAGAAATAAAAACTCACAGAGGTGGCAATATGCCAAACATGTGACAGTGACAATGGTATACTGAGGTACAGGGGGCTGGGGACATTGTCTGTGGGAAATATTTAAAGTAGGAAAAATATGACTTTGTATTGTCATCATAGCCCAAAAATTATAGCCCATAGCTCTTCTCGCTGAATATAGAGTTCTAGGGCAGTTGGTCTTTTCTTGTTCAACCCTTAAAAGATGACATTCAATTGCCTCCTTACGTGCACTGTCTTCAGTTAGAAGCCTGCAAATGCTTGCCTTTCAGTCTGTATTCAAGTGTTTTTGTTTTGATTTTGTTTTTGCTTATTTCTTTGGATCTATTTTTTATGTGTGTGAGTGCTTTGCTTGCATGGACTGATGGATGTACACCACTTAGGTGCTCTGTGATTGTGGACATTAGAAGAAGACATCTGAGCCCCCTGGAACTGGAATTACAGATAGTTATGAACCACTATGTGTGGTGATATATTGTGTACCCCAATAAAGCTTGCCTGAGGATCAGAGGACAGAACTAGTCACTAGATTAGACATAGAGGTCATGCAGTGGTGGCACAAATCCTTAATGCTATCACTGGGGAGGCAGAGATCTGTCTGGGTCTTTGTGAGTTCAAGACAACACTAGAAACAGAGCCAGGCAAGGGTGGCGCACACCTTTGATCCCAGTACTGGGAAGCACACACACACCTTTAATCCCAGGAAGTGACAACAGGGTGGATAAACGTATATAAGGTGTGAGGAAACAGGAACTTAAGCAGTTTAGCTAAAATTCTTTTGGGTGAGGATTCAGAAGCTTTCAGTCTGAGGAAACAAGATCGACTGAGGAGTTGTCAAGGTGGGGTTAACTGTGGCTTACTCTGCTTCTCTGATCCTCAGGCACGCTTTATTGAGGTACACAATATATCATTCCAACTATGAAGGTGGTGGGAACCAAACCCAGGTCATCTACAGGAGCAACAAGTGTTCTTTTGAGCCATCTCTCCAGCCCTTTTCTTTTCTTTTTTGTTTATGGTCTTTGTTTTCTTTCTTTCTTTCTTCTTTTTATCCTTCCTTTCTTTCTTTCTTTCTTTCTTTCTTTCATTCATTTTTAGCTATTTTTAAAGATTTTACTTTCAATATTTGTTGTTTATGGTGAGTTTTATTGCATGACTAGATAAGGTTTTCTTTGTGTCCATGCTGGTTGGAGTTCTGTTCAACATCTTAGATATGTGGATTTGTAGCTCTCATCAAACTTAAAGAATCATTTTTTAAAATAATTTTACTCTCCTTTCTCTCTCTACTGATCAAAACTCTCAAATTACACAGATGTTAATGCCTTATGTTATCCCTGGGGTTCTAAAGTCATACTCAATCCTCTCTCCCCTCTTCAGTTCCATTATTTCAACTGCAATGGTTTAATACTCATTTTCTATCTTTATGTTAATCACTGTCAGTCTCCTTCAGTGAAAATGTATCTTTCATATATTATTCTATTTTTAAATCTTTTACTCCTCTCATTAGGCTTTGATTCTTTGTCTTTAAGGTATTTATGGTCTGTTTCAAGATCCTCGTTTGCCCACTGGGTTCTGTTTCTAGTGAAAATTGTGTCACTTTGGTTAAGTTAAAATTTCTACTTCTCCACAGGTCTTTGTTTGTTTGCTGTTGTTGTTTGTTTGGTATTTTTTGTTTTTTTTTTTTGTTGTTGTTGTTGCCTGTTTTGGTTTGGTTTGTACTAGATCCTGGAAATTGTGTTGGTTACTGAAGTTTAAATACATTTTTTCCTTTAAGATTTTGTGTGAGATTGTGGCAAACCCTGAAGTCACTTGCAAATAAAATTGAGCTTTTCAAAGTTGTTCTTATAAGCTTTGTTAGGGCAGGTTGAGCAAGTCCTTGACTCCAGAGCTAGTTGGTTTTTCATGTGGAGTCTGACTGCCTACTGTCTACATTGAACCCCTCAAAGCTTCAACAAGAACTCTTCACCATGGTTGACCAGAACTCCCACATCTTCCTACCCTGTGTGTACCCTAGTTCTCTTCAGATTGTTCTTCTTTGGTTCTTGTTGACCCAGCTTCAACACTCAAGGGGGTCTTTATGAAATTTTCAGAATTCTTTCTCTAAGCACTTGCTCTTTTCTTGTGCTCTACCTCTCAGAACACAAACATCTCACACTAAAATTCCAGCCTGTCCTCTTCTGTGTTCTGGTTCATACCTCCTTTCCCTGCACTGTCCTTCAGAAAGTGTCTTCAGAAGAAGCAAGTTTCATTTTCCCATTTTGCCGTGGTTTGGAGATCAGACTCCTGCACTGCCCACTGTTTAGTATCCCAGAGACTGTCACCTCATGTTTTTCACAGAATTTTCTATTTGTTTACTGAGTGGTAAAGCCCTATTACGTTTATCCCATCATACCTGAAGCAGAAATAACCTTACATGAAGGTGAAAATTATGAGTTTTTTTCTTTTTAAGAAGTCAGTGGAGTCCCAGTTCCAGAATTGCTGACTTAAATGATCTGGGTAGTTATTTGACATTGATCATTTGAAAAGGCTATTAGGCAGCCAAACTTGAGAGAGTCATTGGCTTATTATGTTCCATTCCTCAGTAACTAACATTACATTATGGAATGAATTGGTATGCTTGTGTTATGTGAGTATGTGTGTATTCACATAAACTTAGAGTACATATCTACATAGAGATACTTCACCTATATCAGTTGTTCTCAAACATTTCTGCCACAGACACACTACTCAAGCATATTTTCCAACTTAAGATGTGCCTAGTCAGCTCTAAGAAAAGTAGAGTGCTGTTCAAGGGACTGAAAGCCATTAGAACCAGCTGCTTAACTGTTTGTAAGTGGGTGAAAGAGTATCATTCATGGATTAGTCATTCGATTATCTGTGTTAATGTGAACCAGAGTGGCCGCTACTACATCTTCCTACATAAAGCACATGCTTGGCATGCCAATATGTAGGGTAAAGCTTACATCTGTCTTCTCCACCCTCCAGTTGCTACAGTTTTTCAGAACAAAGCCACACGTAGAAGACTATTGGTTGTTAGACAAACACAACTAAATCACTATCAAATTATAAGCTTTAGGCTCTAAACCAGACTTTTTTTCCTCACTAAAGAATGAAAATCTTAAAGAAGTAGATACTTAACTAAAAGCCAAAATTTTAATATATGAAATCTCATTAATAGCTGTACTGATTCTGTGGGTTGTACTAGCCTCATTTTAATGGAGAGAAAAATGTATTATACTTTGGATGTGGGATATTCCCCATAGGATCTTGTATGGCAGTCCTGTTTTAGGTGATTGTAGAGACTTTAGGAAGTAGGACTCAGCTAGGTATAATTAGTTAATTTTTTGGGTGTGGCAAAATTCCAAGAAAGAAAGAAAGAAAGAAAGAAAGAAAGAAAGAAAGAAAGAAAGAAAGAAAGAAAGAAAGAAAGAAAGAAAGAAGAAAGAAAGAGAAGGAAGGAAGGAAGGAAGAGAAGCTAAAGGAACGAGAAGTTTCTTTTGGAGTATGGTAGTAGAAAGTGTCTCTAGATGTGAAAGCAGAAGCATGAAGAATCTAGTCACAGCACATCTATAGTCAGGAAACAGAAAGAGATGAGTGCTGGGGCCCTGTTCCTATTCTCCTTTCCCCCTTTTATTCAGCCCAGGCCATATCCCACATTCCTGCTTTCCAATTTCTGCTAGTCTTTCCTCTTCAGTTGAACTTCTCTGGAAACAACTAACAGGTATATGCAACATTGTCTCCTAGGGGATTCACAACCCAGTCCAGTTGACAGTGACAACTAGCTCTCACAAGTGAGTGTGAAAGGCATGCCCGTTCCCTCCATGCTGCTCTCTGCTTCCTTCCGTGGTGTCACGGGTGAGCATCTCAGGCCATTTACGCCATCCTGTCACTATCATTCTCTGCCTCACCACAGTCCAGGAGCAATGGCCAGCCAACTGGGACCAAAACCTCTGAAATCACAAACCAGAATTAACCTTTATTTCGTAAGTTGTTTCTCTCAAGTATATTTCAAAATGACGAATGTTCTAACACACAAGAGAAACCTGAAGCCCTTGGCTCTTGTGATTTCTGTCCTTTGGATAGAGAGGAAAACAGTAAAAGTAACTAAACTGTATTGGCTCTTGATAAAGCTGAAGAAGATATCCCAAAACCCTCCTGCTATCCTCTTTGGTCCAATGGAAATCTCAGAAGCTTCCAAGTGGAAGTTCTGGGCATCCAATAACCAGAGTGTGAAAACCAATGCAGATAAGGGCCTTAAAGTTTCATGATCCTGTAGGCTCCAAATTTTGGTGGGCTAATGGAAGTATAAGATGTGGTCTTTTTTCCATCCTTATTCAGTTTTGCTTTCAAGAGAACACTCAAGACCCAATAATCTATAAAGAATCTAGAAGTACTTTGTTTCATTTTCTGAATGTAGAACAGTTCAAAATCAGGTGGTTGCCTCTTTTGAGAATTACTTATTTCTTCAATTCTGCATAGGAAAACAAAAGGGGAATCGGACCTACACTAAAAAAGAAAATCACAATGAACAACTTTCTTTTATGACAACCCAATCATGTAATAATACAGACGCAGTAGAAAAGAACATACCCCCAGCAGAAAGGTGCTGACCCCTTTTAATCACCCAATCATCTCATTTTAGTAGGATTAATTACATGGGATAGTGATTTTCATCATGACATTTTCATGCATGTATATGATATCCTTTGATTATATCCACTTTCCTCTTGATCTGTTTTCTCTTCTCTAATAGTCTTTATTGCACTTCCATGTCATCTTGTTTTACTTTCTTTGATTCCACATATGAGAGACAACATACTTGTCTTTCTGATCTGGCTTACTTCACTTAACATGATGATCTCTAGTACTATTGATCTTCCTAAAAATGATATTTCGTTGTTCTATATGGCCATAAAGTTTCCATTACCACATCAGGAGAAATTAAAATTTAACAAATTTTGAATGGAACAAACCATTCAAATTTTGTATCCAACACTATGATCCCACAGTGTTAGTTCCTCTCAGTTAAGATTACTAGTTCATAACTTCTCCATGAATTTTCACACATTTTTTGTGCTTTGCATATGACACAGGCTTTGGACAAACCTAGATGGTTCTGTAACTACCTGATACTAGTGTATGAGTGTGGACATGTTACATCAAATCCCTCAAACTTACATTCCATTAACAAAAGAGAAAATAAAACACAGAGCCTGGACCAGCTATGACTACAGCAGGGTCCTGATTGATAATTGAGGGTGATGTAATACAAAGACCATTCATAAAGTTTAGGCAGGGATTAGAAGAACCAACTATGTAACTGAAGTCCTGAAGAAGTAGGGGAGGAAGCAATTACTAGAACCATGCTCTTGACAGGTGGCCTGGCAAGTGATGGTCCTTTAGGGAGAGGGATTCAGCATCTATCAGTTACTCAGAGAAATGACTATTCTGAGCTCATTCTCCAATCACCTTCTACTAGCCAGCCAGTGTACCACTCCTCCAACCAATATTAATAGCAGCCAGAGGAGACAGTGGAGTATAGAGAGAAGCAAATGTAAGCACAGAGAGGAAAGGGCATATCCATGGTATATTATACAATGGTAACTGAAGACTAGCTAGATTACCATGTTGTCATAGGTGCACCTGTAGCAGCTCATTTTTTTTTCCTTTCTGGTGTTTACTCCTGCTGTCTCTTGGGCTTTGGCTCTGACCATTCTCCATATCTTCTCAGCCTCTAAAATCTGCCCTGATCTAATTTGTCCCAGAGACTGGCTCCAGCTCTTACCACCCACTTTTGCTATCTCCACACATCTTTGCAAATTGCCTTTCTTGATGAGTCAGAATGTTTCTCACTTGGAGATGACTTCTGTCTTTAAACAAGCCCCTTTTCACTGCACCAGTATACACCCTCCATTTATGAGAAAAGGCAGAAACTCGGACAAAATAATAATCAATGGCACCCTCACTAACGATTACCTGTTATTTTGTGCATAAAAGGTGTTGATCATACTTTATATTCATTTTGATATCTGATTTTAGGTCAGGAACATTAGCAACAGCAAGCCACAAAGGATCATCAAAGGGAGAAGATGAGAGGAAAGAAAAAAGGGGAAGTACAAGAGGGAAATCAACAGACACGGATTGATGGTTACAGTCAGAATGAAAAGGAAAAGATGCAGAGAAGCAGGGTCCAGGCACAGTGTGATGCAGTCCCATAATCCCAGCATGCAGGAGATAGAGACAGTATGATCCTGGGTTCCAGGCCAATCTGGCTTACATAGCAAGTCAGTTGATCTGGACTATACAATGAGATCCTGTCAGAGGTGGGAGGAAAGGGGAGAGAAGGAGGGACAGAGAGAATAAAAAATCCAATAGGACATTGCCAGCAATGTTTTGATGTTCCAGTTTTCAAACAAAGGTAAAAAATTATGTTCAGAATTACTTTAAAAGTATGTAGAAATAGTGCTATGTAAGAAGAGAGGACACAAATCCTGACAGGACTGAAACTCACAGAGGATTACCTCAGTTCCCTGGGAATTCACCTGTGCACATGCCTCATTCTTATGAGAGGAGCTAACTAAGTTATTGTATTGTCTTACTTTGGTTGTTATTGTTTCCTGTATTTAGTATTACTTCCCAT
This sequence comes from Peromyscus attwateri, assembly GCA_902168425.1. Taxonomy (NCBI): domain Eukaryota; kingdom Metazoa; phylum Chordata; class Mammalia; order Rodentia; family Cricetidae; genus Peromyscus; species Peromyscus attwateri. Next base: position 17,342 of record CABHPP010038855.1, on the reverse strand, counting down.
GCTCTCTGAAGTGTAGAATCAAGGATTTGCATGTATTAGGTCCCCGTCTAGGCTACTCACAGAAGTAGGTAGTATAAAAGCTTACAGCAAAAGAGAAAGTAGGAATAGAGTCAGTGAAACCTGAGCTTGAATTCCAGGACTGAATAAGATCAGCTTAATTCAAAGCTCTTACAATCTTGTTGGTAGCTGCTATAGTCCACATCAACCCACGGTCCTTTCATCAACTTCAAGTATTTGATTTTTTTTTCAGTCTGGTTCAAATGGAAGGGAAGATTGGGGATCAAAAGAAGATAAAACGTGATCTCAGGACTTGATCATAGAGTGTACACAAGCCAGTGCCACAATTCATAGATTCATTTGACAACCGGTTGTTAGAAGTGTTCTCTTCTCACACAGTTGTTATGTAGCAATTAGATGACTTCCTGGTACATATTAATTAGTCAACAGATGCTTGGGTGTTGGAAGTTCAAATACAATTGGGATGAGTCTGGTGGTTGTCTACAGATCTTTGGAAACCAACGGGAAAGGCTTTGGCTTCCATCCATCCTCTTTTCAACCAGATTCTTGTCTCTACATCTCTTTCTGTTTCCAAGGTTAAAAGTGAAGCAACGTGCTGAGATATCCCAACCCCCCCCCCCCACCCTGCTTGCAGAATCCCCAAGAGACTTTACTGCTCCTCCATGTCCCCTCAGGTGCTCACATCTTCTCCATGATAAGTGTAGTTTCTCCTAGAACTGCGGAGGAACTCATTCAGACATGTGACTTGTCTATGATGAGTATTTTATGCAAAGTGCTATACACTTGTCATCATATTCAAGCTTCTTGGGATGATACTATGTGCTAAGAGATGACATCATCCTCTTTTTACTGATCATCAACCAAGGCTCACACAACTAGAAATTATGGAACAAAAACTCAAATGAAACACCTTCCTTTCACGTCTTCAAAGGTTTATGCTGCAAGTACAACAGAAATAAGGCAACCTAACTTTTATGAAACTAACCAGGACTTGGGTTCAGGCAAGACTCTTAAGATTTGGACCATGCTTTTAAGAACAGATACCACACAAGATAAGCAGCACACGTGTATCCCAGAGTTTATTGAAGAGTGTTTTGAACCTACCAAATTCCTAGGGTGTGATGAAAAGCACATGAGTGGAGGAGTTCAAACACCTCATCCCTAGCTTTAACCATATTAACTGATGTTCAAGTATGGTGTAACTAATGCTTACTAAGTCCTAGGAAAGTCACATGAGAACTGTTGAACAAATCACAGTACACCCATAATTCCCTTGTGCAAATAAAGGTGACAGAAACCAAAGCAAGGAGCTGTTTAGGAAATGGTTTGATGGGAGAATCTGAACCTTTGATTAGAATGGTTTTGATCCCCGGTTTTTATTTCTTCCCTGCTTTCACTTTTTTCTTGCTCACTAACGTGAATCACTAATATCTCCTTCCAGATCTTAAACAATATTACCCATTCATAACTATGTACCAAGTAAAATAAATGATTCATTATTAAGAAGAGATCGGGACGGAAGACACTCACACATTAACTGTGAGCAATGATCATCATTTGAATTACATGAAAAGGTGTTTTGTGATGAGACTGTGGTTTTCTAAACAAAAAGAATACGTAAGTCCTATTAATGATTACCCAGAGACATAACTTGTTAAAGTGTAGGAGTATCTGAATAAGGAAGGGATAGCTCAAAATGTTCTTATTCATAAACATGTGGTCTACTTGGAGATAAAGATGAAAGGGAACTATTACTCTTTAAAATGTGCCCAAAACTCTGATTATATTTCAGTACTCACCATAATCCAGGGTTGGTACTAATATTTGACTATAAACAAGGAGACCTTTCCACTGACCACTTCAGCATTGTAAAATCTCTTAAACCTTCATTACACCAGATTTGTGGCCACAGACTTGAATAAGTCATCATATATTATGGGCCACACAGTGTCAAGAGTTGAGTGTCTACCCTTTCCTGCTTTTTCTCAAGGTTGTGCACTGAGCTGGCTAATATCAAATCAGAAGAATACATGTTTCAAAATTCCAGGTATAAATATACCAAGTTCAAAGTGTAACACACACACACACACACACACACACACACACACTACACACACTTTAAATGCTCTCTATCTACTGTGGCCCTCACAATCTTGTTGGTGACTACCAATAGCTCCACACCAACCCATCACTTTTTCATCAACTTCAAATATTTAGCCAGCGGCTACCTTCCAGATCAAGCCATTTCCCTAGGAAAATACACAGAAGTACTTGGATTTTACCCTCACTGTTGAATATTTGGGGTCATTTAGGTGGTCCTAAATAAAGCCCTCAAAACAGGTAGCCACAGGTGAATGGGGGACATTTTAATGGTGCTACCACATTAACAGACAAATTTAATTTAGTGTTAACATATTACTTTGTGAGGAAAAGCAACAACCATTGAGCTTTGTTTGGCTCTGACTTGCTGTACTCCCTCTGACTGCGCTGTGTTCTTACTAAATATTTATTCTCGGCAACTGTTTTGAACAAGACACTGTCACCTGTTGCGGTAAAGAGAATTAGAGCTAATCCACTGAAACTTTCTTTTGGCCGCCTCAGGGAGTGGGGAGCATTCAGACAGCTGGCTCCACCAGCTCTTCTTCAGTCCCCTCTCATCATTCCTTAATAATGACGATCATGTAAATTTTTAAATGATTTAATAAGTTTCTCATTGAAAATAACAGGACTATGAAAAGTTATGGTTGATTATGTAGACTTTTGTTTGTTTATTTATTTATTTATTTATTTATTTATTTATTTTAGTTTATGCCCTAATTGGGCCTATGCTGTTTTTAAATGTAAAGAAAAAAAGAGTGTAATTAGCATACACAGTATTTGGTTTAATTCTTTTTCAAGCAAAAGTTGTTTTCTCGATTCGCTGTCTCACCTCTTCATTTCCATCCCAATGACCTTGCCTGGTACCTTTTCACCCACAGCTCCCTTCCTCATTCACATCACTTGTCATCGATTCCCACCTCAGTGACTCTATGTCCCCTCTAGTTGTCTCTTTTCTGCTATTATAACCAACCCAGACTCGCGTTTACTCATGTAAATATAAACATTATAGAGTAGACTCTGAATATGACAGAGAATAGCAACTGTTTTCTTTCTGCGTCTCAGTTACCTCCCGGAATATAATTCTTTCTAATTCCATTCTTTTATCTTCAAATTTCACAATGTCACTTTTCTTTCCGACTGCAAAAAAATTCCATTGTTTGTCGACACTACATTTTTATTATTCGTTCATTGATTGGTTGGTGACCATTTAGACAATTCTAATTCATTGCTACTGTGAATAATACAGCCATGAGCATGATGTGTGAGTAACTCCGTGGTAGGACTTAGGGTGCTTGGATTCATCTCAGGAGTATTATAAAAGAATAATTCTATTTTTATTTTTTGAGAAACTTCCATACCAATTCCCATAATGACTCTACTAGATTATACTCCCACCAGCAGTGAATAATTGTTCTGTATTACCATATCTCTGCCAAAATTTGTTAGTATCTCTTTTCTTGATGATAATTCAGATTGGAGTGAAGTGGAATACAAAGTAGTTTTAATTTGAATTTATCTGATGGCTAAGAATGAAATCTTCTAAAAGTACTTATTGACCATTTGTACTTCTTATTTTGAAAAACCTCTCGAGTTTTTTTTAACCTTACAAGTCTTTTTGCTTACATATTATAGCTTCCAATTTTTGCATTTTAATGGAATTTCCGTGTGTGAGAGTGTGTGTCTGTGTCTGCATGTACTTGTGTGTGTGTGTGTGTGTGTGTGTGTGTGTGTGTGTGTGTATGCTTTTCCTTTGGCTCTTTTTTTCTATTTGTTTCATCCTATTCTGGCTTTTTTGTTTGTTTGTTTGCTTGCTTGCTTATTTAAAAAAAACTATCTGTTTATTTCATTAGCCCATTTGTTGATTAGAAGATGTGTTGTATGTTTATTTTTGCAGTTCTTCATATAGCTTAGATATTAAACCACTTTCTGAAGTATAGCTAGCGTTAAGTCTCTTATTGTGTATGATGTCTGTTTGTTCTGTCGATTGCTTCCTGTGCTGTGCAGAAACTTTAATCTCATTTGTTAATTCTTTGGGCTATTTCTTGCGCTCTTGGAGTCACATCCAAAAAGTGTTGCAAATATTTATATCTTTATGCATAATCCCTAAGTTTTCCTTTAATGGTTTCAACATTTCTGATTTTGAATTGAGTTTTTTTAGATGCACTTTGGTGCAGGGTGAAAGATGTGGATCTGTTTTCATTCATCTACCAGAGGATATTCTGTATTAATAGTGCAATGTTGAATATGCTGTTTTTATCCAGTGTATCTATTTGACAGTTTTAATTCCAAAGTTATGTGAAACACTTGGGGGGCGGTGAATACTAACCAAAGAAAGACACTAGACGAAGAGGAACTAGCAGAAAAATTCATCCTAGAGAGAGTTTTGAAAACCTAATAATCCATGCATTGTCCTTGGTTTATGATACACAGACTTTTGACATAAACCGTTGTGGCAATTTCAGTAAGAATGTCTCATAGACTCATATGTTTGAACCCTTGGTCCTCAATTGGTAGCTGTATTTGGGGAGGCTGAGGAGGTGTAGCCTTGGTGGTGGTGGTTGAATGTTCCTGGAGGCAGGTTTTGAGAGTTTAAAGATGTTGCCCATTTTCAGTTGCTCTCTGCTTCCTGCTTGCTGTTCAAAATGTGAGTTCTAGCTACCATGTGCAATGGCTGATACTTGCCACCATGCCTTCCATCATGGATTCTTATCCCTCTGGAACCATAGGCTAAAATAAACTCTTTCTTCCTCAGTTGCCTTGGTCATGGTGTTTTAGTACAACAGCAGAAAAGTAACTGTTGCAATCATATAGTTTGTTTCTTCTATTAGTGAAAAGGAAATGTTGCCCTCCTTGTCCTGAGGGCTCCTAAAAGTGAGATAACCATCATAAAATGAAAGGATGGGGCTGGAGGGATGGCTCAGCGGTTAAGAGCAATGCTTGTTCTTCCAGAGGTCCTGAGTTCAATTCCCAGCAACCACATGGTGGCTCACAACTACCTGTAATGAGATATGTTGCCCTCTTCTGGTCTGCAGGAGTACATGCAGATAGAGCACTGTATACATAATAAATAAATAAATCTTAAAAAAAAAATAAAAAAAAATGCAAGGACTTGCATGTACAATAGCTTTAGAAACATCCATTTCATTTAAAGATAGTAAGTCTTAGGCATTTTTCTGCAAGCTACATGAGTCTTTTAAATTGAAAACATCTCATCTTTATCTATTAATATTATGTGAAGAAGACGCCTCAAAGATCAAATGAACAGGGGCATTTTTAAGTAGTAGGAACTAACAGAGAGCCAGTTTTCTTTCCTTACATTTTTTCTTTTCTTTCTTTTTTTTTTGTCAGTAGGAACATTCAAAAATAAAGGTATCCTATAATTTTATTACATAGAAAACATTGTAAAACTGATCTCAGTATTCCAACGTTTATTATAAATATAACATTACTTAAAAACTCATTGAAAAGTTACATTTTCTTCATTTCATCTCAGGCCTGCCTCCTGGACATTGGGACTTCTGAGCATATTAACATGTGACTGTCATGGTGTCTGTTTTCTAAAGAACTCACCTTAGAAAATGACATTCTTTTATCTTTGCTTTAGAGAGCAAGCTAAGACAAATTTGTAACAGGTGTTACATCAGTAAACCACACAAATGGGCTTCAGTGACAATGTATTTAATACACCTGATAGTCAGGCTCTTCTCCACCCCACCCCCCAATTATTTGCTCTGATGCTCTAGCATCATCTGACTTCAAATAACAGCATATAAATATTTATTTCTTTGCCGAGTGATTATAGATGTTGAGAAATACATCAGGGCCCAAATCAAATGTATGAAAATAGACACAACGAAAGCTATAGTGGATGTTTCTACATCCCTACCCTACACTTTTCCTTATTAAGAGAATCCAGCTTAGTTCAGGGGAATTAGGTGGCTGCCACATGAAATTAAGGGTGTGTGTGTCTCCACTCTGTGACTCAGGAGTGTTACTAAAAGATGCTAGGAGAGAATGCTGGGAAGCTCTTTAAAGGGAGGTTCATTTAGTTAAACTGTGTGTACACGTTCCCTTTCACCTTACCCAGTCACTCTACTAGATTCTAAACTTAAAACTGGAGAATGAGCACTCATCTTACAACCACAAAAGCACTTTTGAAAATGAGAACCCCAGGCAAAGGAGATCGAGGCAGAAGCAGAAACCTGTTTTGCAGCCTGTTGATCCATCACCTAATTCACTGGGTCGGAATTGTTTTCCTTGAGATTTCTATTCACAGAGAAAAGAGGAATAAACTTCTTCATTGATAAGAAAACATTTTTTCCCCAGAGTCTCACTACCTGGAATGGAATGTGATCTTTAATCATTTGTACATTTTTTAAAAGGGGGGATTGAAAAATGTTTCTGTCGATTAAGAAATACGAGGATCCTGAGTAAGAAATCTGATTCTCAAATGTAGGAAGTAGGAATTGTGTGTGAGTTCTAGCCACCTTGTACAATGGTGATACATGACCATTATTTGGTCATGGTGTTTATTATTTGGTGTATTAAATAAGTAAGGAGTATGGAACAAGGGGTAAACAAAAGAGAACTGCACTGGAGCAGAGAATCGGTCAGGCCATCAGCCAGGTGGGAGATATTAGGAGAAGACGTACTGAATCCCAGCTACTAGTGTCTTCACTGAACTACCATTGGGTAGGTAGAAGAGTGGCACCCAAGCTGTATATTAAAAAATGGAACAGCTTGTATGCTTTCTACTGCCAAAACTTTTCCCAAATCCCCTTCCACCGAAGTCAAGTGGAAGGCAGAAGAAAAGATCTGGGCACTCGGTGTGAAACAGAATGATCGGGTCTGAAGTTACCAATGAACATTTGAGGGCCATTCAAGAGGTCAAAAGTAACAGGACTCCAGTCCCACCCAATCTCCCATTTATACTTCACATTTAGTCTTCTCACTAACTCACTATTTCAATAAACCTTTGTTGAATGTCTGCTATGCTCTAAGTGTTACCAGCATTGTGTGGCTCTCCAATTACTATCAAAGTATGATGATACTGTTTTTGATTAAAGACATCACTCAGGACCAGGGAGATGGAACAGAAGGTAAAAGCACTTGCCATGCAAGCCTGACCATTGGGGTTCACGCCCCCAGAACAGATCTGAAAAGCCAGATGTGGTGGCATGCAACTGCAACCCAGCATTTCTGCAGTGAGATGGGAGGTAGGGTCAGGAGAATTAGCTGGTAACCCATGGGCCAGCTATCCTGGAGGATGCAGCATGGCCGTGAAAATAAAAGAGACCTTGTCTCAACAGCTAGAAGATGAGAGGCAACTCTAGAAAAGTCCTTGGACCACCACATGCTTGCAGGGCATACATGGCCACCCCGCAAAATTAATTAATGAATTTTTTAATTAAAAATAACATAAAATATAGAAGGAATTTTTAAAAGAACACTCATAAAGCCTTATTAAAGAACATTCAAGGAACTGGGAATGGATAAATAATAAAGAAAGAACATTCATTTATAATTTCTAGGTGGGCTGGGTATGGGGATGCATGTCTTCAATCCCAGCACTCAGGAGACAGAGGCATGCAGAGATTTTTTAGTACATAGTGAGTTCCAGGACAAGCAGGGTTATGGAGAGAGACCCTGTCTCAGAAAAAAATACAGTAAAACAAAATAATTTCTAGGCAGAATCGGGGTGAAAAGATTGTAAGAGCCAGAATATCAAGAAGCCTGCTGAATCAGAGCCAGACTATCAGGAAGCCTGCTGAATCAGAACCAGAATATCAGGAAGCCTGCTGAATCAGGCCCTCTTAGAAATGGCCACATAAACAAGACCAGATCGATGGCAATATCTATAGGTATATTAACATGGAAAGGGCAAGTTTTTGTTTCATCCCACCCCTGGATAAAGAAATACAGGCAACTAATGACTGCTAGGAGAAGGGAAATGTGCCCCTCCCTGGGATGAGCCCCCTTTTTGTTGTCTATTGCAGAGCAGCCAGTCCTGAAACTATATACACACAAACATAAAACGGGACTCAGAAGGTTGTATTTATATATTTGTGCATATACATATATACGTATTTGTGTGAGTGTGTGTGTGTGTGTGTGTGAGAGAGAGAGAGAGAGAGAGTGTGTGTGTGTGTGTGTGTGTGTGTGTAACAATAATAATAAAAAAGAGGCTACCAACTTGAGAGTCAGGGTATGGAAGGGGTTGGACAGAACAGAGGGGGAGAAAAAGTTATGTGATTCTAATTCAATTAAAACATATTTTAAAAAATAAAATAAAATGTCTGGGTTAAACCAGGTACTGGCTCTTCTGCATTTGTGAGCAGCACACCATTTTTTATCAGAGATAAATTTTTGCCTTGGAAAATCACTTTTTAATTTTTTTTCCTAGATTAGACCTCAGACTAGTAATCTAGACTCTGCAGTTAAATTTTCTACTAGACACAAATTATTTGCATCTCTTTTAGAAAAAATAATCTTTAAATTAAAATGTGACATCACAGAATTGAAGTCCTAATGTAGAATATGTTGGAAAGGTGATATAGGTATGCTCTCAGTTCATAAGCTATGGGTCAATCCACTGTCCTATGCTTGAGGACACTAAAAGGACATGTTATCTACTTCACTCCATTTTTAATATGCAAGAACAAGAAGTTGTTTCCCTGGGGTTTCTATCACAGCTAATCTCCCACAACCCCAGGAAAATATAGAAAGGACTAGAGAATTACATAGTATGTATTAATTTATACTTATAACTTGATTAGGCATTTCATTTCACTTTCACCCAACTGGACAAATTAGTTGTTACTAGACAAAGTTTAGAAGTTTAAAAGGTTGAGCTGGAGAGATGGCTCTGTAGTTAGGAGCACTGGCTGCTCTTCTAGAGGACCAGAGTTTAGTTCCCAGCACACCCAGGTTGGCTCACAACTGTTTGTAACCACAGTCCTAGGAGCTCTGATGCCCTTTTCTGGCCTCTGCAGGTACCATACATACATGAGATAGACACACTCACATACAGGCAAAACACCCATACACATAAAATAAGAATAGAATTTTTTTTTTCCTTTTAGTTTTGGTTGAGAGTTAAAAGCATTATTTGCATGTCTGTTTCTGACCTGTAAGCTCTTTCCATTTGAGCCACATGGCCACTAAGACACTAAGGAAACCGCAGTTTTGTGTGTGTGTGTGTGTGTGTGTGTGTGTGTGTGTGTGTGTGTGTATGTGTGTGTGTGTGTATGTGCCTTTCACTCTTTGGTTAATACCATAATATTTAGAGAGTAGTTTCTGCATTCTCTGTGATCTTCCCAACCCTGTCAGGAGGGAAACAGCTCTACTTTCACACAACTCACACTCTGGAGGGCTCCTGACCTTCACTTGAGTCAGGCATTGTTGCAGACATTCCTCTGATAAATATTTGTCTGAATGCATACTAATTTGAGGGAGTTCCCTTTTCTTTAATAAAACGTGCTCCTCTTTCTGCCACCAAAGACCACAGATGTCGGCCCTTCTTTTTTTCATGATTCTCTGCCATGCCTTTCCCACCCAATGCTCTTTTATCTCCTCAAATAAGAGCAGCAGAGCTTCGCTTGTAAGCCTGACAGATAATCTCACATGCTCTATTCAAAGGTTTCAGATGCCTGAATAACAGCAGCTGCTCTTGGGAAACCTGAGCCAGGAGCCTTTCAAGTGGACTGTTCCATCAATGCCTCGCTCTACTGGCAACTGGTTCAGGATGGCCCTGGGTAGGACAGGCAGCCTGGCTTGAGCTTGGCCTTCATTTAGGATATATGACAGGGAGGCTGTTCCTTATGGTAAAATATCATCGCTCTACCCAGGATTAATGCAATCCAGATGGGTCTTCTTGGTTTTATTTCAGAATGAATATCCTTTAAAAAGAAACCCTTTAGATTGGATTTAAGACCCACTCAACAGGCAGAAACTCATACCTGACCCTGGAAACCAGACCCATGACAAGAGAGATCCCATGGCCTAGCAAGAACCTACTGCTGCTATTTTGCTAAATTGGCATGGCATCAAACTGTCTTCTAATCTGAATGCTTATCCTTACACCCACAGATCAGTGCACTTCTCACACCTCATTGGAAAAGCATATTATTGCAGTGGACAGTGGTTAACACAGACTCACAACCAAAGTGTAAAGGATAGGTGACTGTAGAGTGCTCAGCTCTTGATTGACATCTATATCACCCCTCCCCCAAGGTTCAGGAAACATTGAGGAAAAGGGTGCAGAAAGATTGTAAGAGCCAGAGGTTGGGAAGGACTGGAGCAAAACACTGTTTTCTGGACATGGCCATACCATTATGCTCAGGAAGTTGTCAAAGCAGCTACGGATGTCTCAACAAGCCCTATATAAGATTAAGCCAGTTAGTATCCCAACGTGGATGGAAAAGGGGGATTACCAGGCCCCACCCCTAACTGAAAGCACTTGACAACTAATGGTATCTGGAGGAGGGAGATACTGTTTCTTCAGGGATGTGGCCCGAAGGTTGCCCATGCTTAAGTGGATGGCCTACATCCATATCCATATGGGTAGTGCTAGTTGGATACAATGGGTTACAAACTAAACAGTAAAATAATGATGAGGATATGAAACTGAGCAGGGAGTTGGGAAGGGGAATCTTGGAGAAGCTGGAGAAAAGGGTGGGTGGATATGATCAAAATATGTTATACAAGTGTGTGAAATTCTCAAAAAATAGGTGGATAAGGTTAAAATTTTTTAAAGTAACCCACCATGCACCTCCACCACTGGAGCTGTGACTGGCCAAATGGTCCAGGAATGGGAGGTTCTCTGGGTATTTGACAACAAAAAGTGTAAAACAACCATTTCTTTAGTGTTTATGTTACCTGTTTTCAAATGACGATAAAACTCTGGAGAGTGGAACTACATGAAAGAAGAGAAAGCCTATGAGGGGCAGTTTTGTGTGACTGAGCAATGGTTAAGCAGTAGGCTGTAGCATCCTTACCTACTAGAGCAGTGAGGACTGTTCATAAGCATATGCTTCAATTCTCCTCACAGTCTTCAGCCTGGGGATGGCATTACACCTGGGCCATTGTTATTGAGATTGTCACAGCCCGAGGTCTCAGAAGCCATAACAAGCTAGATGGGCCACCAGTCTTCAGTAGGCTACTAAAAGACACAAATCATAGTGAAAAGCACCAAAACGAGTTTCATTCAATGTGGCCACACTGGGAAGAGGAACAAAGCAGTTTAGTGACCCCCACCACTCCCTGGATCTTTGTGATCCTAAGGAGAAGTTTAGCTTTACATAGGGAGCAAGAGGAATGTGTAACTAAGCAGTCCTGGTCAAGATGTGATCCCACCCATCATCATTGCCTACCCTCCAGTCCCTCTTGCAAGATGGTCTAAGAAATTGTTAGAAATGCATGAACTCTCCTGTTGAAAGACAAGTTTCTCCTTAAGCTGGCAGCAGGCTTCAGATTTTTCCTTCTCCCAGCATGGGATTTCTGGGTAAATTCCAAGTCCTTAGGGACCATTGTTTTAATACACTCATAGCCAGAGTGAGGGGCAGAAGTGTCTCTTGTAAAATATCTCCATTCTTATCAAAATGCTTATATCATGATATTCAAGTGAGAGAAATCCAGCCATAGCCCAAGAGAAAAGGGGAAGGAAGGAATTCCATTTTTTCTCAATCCCTGCAAGGCTTAAGACCACTCTACTGGCAAACATTTTCTCCTGCTGTGGTTCTCAACCTTCCTAAAGCTGTGACTCTTTAATACAGTTCTTCATGTTGTGGTGACCCCAACCATAAAATTATTTCATGGCTACTTAATAACTAATTTTGCTACTGTTATGAATTGTAATGTAAATATCTGTTATGCAGGATAGGGTCACAACCCACAGGTTGCGAATCACTGCCCCAGAGCATAAGTAAAATCTTTCAAACTCAGCTTGAGGGCCCTGCTTCTTCTTGATCTCATGTACAACTCATTGCAAGCACTTAGACACAGTCTTCCATGCTCTGAACTTTGTCAACTCACAGTGTCTGGGATTGTGGGGCTGCTATGTGTTGTGCTGACTAGTTTTAACTGTCAAGTTGACCTAGACTAGAATCACTTGGAAAGAGAGTGTTAATGAGGAATTATCTAGATCAGGTTGACTGGTGGCCATGTCTATGGGGCATTATCTTGATTGTTAAGGACCCAGCTCATTGTTATCATTCTCTAGGCAGCGTATTCTTAACAGCGTAAGAAAGGAGAAAGCTAGCTTAGAGCAAGTTCCTGCCTTAACTTTCCCTCAGTGATGACTGAAACCCATTGTAAGACAAATATACTCTTTCTCTCCAAAATTATTTTTTGTTAGTTATGTTGTCATAGAAAGAGATATGAAACCAGAACATGGGTGGAGTATGAAACTGAAATAGAGTTTAGTTCACTAATCCCACTGACCTCCCTGGAAGGCTGAGTTAAGAGGCTAAGATGGTTTTTGGAAAAGTGTATTTTCTCACCCTCTAGGATTGCCAGCTTTGATCCATTCATCATTCCTAAATCAAATTGCCAGGAGACCAGTGTATTTTAGGAGTAAAACTCAAGCTAACAAACAAAGTATGTTCTACCTTCCTTGAAAAATGTATCCTCATAATTTGAAGGTCTATTTGAAAGTTTTTGAAAAATATGTCCAATTCTTCCAAAAAGCCTGGAAGTCAGCATCATGCTAAACAAAATGGAAGTTAACCTAAGTTATAGTGTACAGTTAATAAGTAGTCAAGGTTAGAATGGTGTTCTAAGGGAAAGATGTGGCTAATAAATTATTAAATATTTTTCCTATAAAAATATTTTCATGGATCTGGGAAGATTATCAGGAGAAAGGAGCACTCGCTCCTGCAAACATGAGGACCTGAGTTTGAATCCCAGCACCCACAGAAAAAGCTGGGCGTGACTACACATACCTATAACCCCAGCATGAGGAGAGAGAGGACAACCCAGAGAAATAGCCCAGAAATAACAAGCTTCTAGTTCAGTGAAAGATTCGGTCTCGAGGTACTGAAACTGCAGAGGGCTACAGGAAACACCACCTGTCCTGCTCTACCCTACGCTGGTGAGCACCCAGGAGTAGATACACCCATGCACTCACATGCAGCACACACAACACACATACACGCATACTTCAAAGTACATATTTTTTCTCATCTTTATTTATGTTCCTGATGTTAAAGATTTTTTCACATAATTTGGCATTCTACTGACATAAAAGCCAAACTAAAAAAAACTTTTCTTGAATTATTGTAATTCTTAGTACATTTAATCTATTATAATTCAGAAAAAAAGTGCCTCTTTTGAGGGAGCAGCAATTGAAATTGTCAAAGAATACTTTAAGCAATATTTAGATCCAAAAATCCATCATTATGTTATGTCATGTTGAAATATTTTAATGTGATCACATGTAATGAATTATTACAGAAGATGTCATCCAATATCTCAATTTTATCACAAAAGGCACAAGAACATTGTCATTGTATCATTTCTATGTGAGTTATTAAATCGTACAGTATTTTTGGGTTTTTTTTTCATTGAAAATAGATTCTTTTCTCACATAATATATTCTGATTATGGTTTTCCCTCCCCCTACTTCCTCCAGTTCTTCATCTCCCCTTCCATCTGCATCCACTCCCTTTCTGCCTCTCATTAGAAAAGAGATGCTAATAAAATAAAACAAAATAAAATATAATAATATTAAACAAAACTAGCACAGTGGTATTAGGCAAGAAAAATCAACAGAAAGAAAAGAGCCCAAGAGAAGGCATAAGAATCAGAGACCCACTCATTTGCACACTCAGAAATCCCATTAAAAACACTAAACTGGAAGCTGTAACATATATGCAGAGGACCTGGTGCAGACTGGTGCAGGCCTTGCGCATGCTCCTTCAGTCTCTCTGAGTTCATCTGAGCTTTGCTCATGTTCATTTAGAAGGACTTGTTTTCTTGGCATCCTCCATCCCCTCTGGCCCTTACACTCTTTCAACCTCCTCTTCTGTGAAGTTCCCTGAGCTCTGAGGAGAGGGATTTCATGGAGATAGCCCATTTAGGGCTGAGTATTCTAAGGTCTCTCACTCTGTGCATACTGTCTGGTTGTGGGTCTCTGTATTTGCTCTCCTCCGCTGCAAGAAGAAGCATCTTTGATCATGACTGAACAAGTCACTGATCTATGAGTATAGCAGAATATCACTAGGAGTCATTTTATCACTACATTTCTTTCCTCTTTTTTTTTTAATTAAATCAGCATTATTTAGTTTTACCCTAGGTTGTTGGGATATTTAGTCTTTTTTTTTTTTTTCACCCAAGTAGTGTCAGATATGGGTTCCATCTCATGGAGTAGGCGTTAGGTCAAATTACATATTGGTTGGTTACTCCCACAAACTTTGTGCTACCAGTGCCCTAGGATATCTTTCAGGCAGGACAACACTGTAAGTCAAAAAATTTGCGGCTGGCTTGGTATTTATGTTTCTCTTTTGGTAGCATGCAGAGTACTTTCCTGTACCAAAGATGCTAGAATGCAGGGGTGATGGCTCTATAAGGCATCATCTCGACTTCTCCATGTTAAAGGAATTGTGTAGGTGTTGTCTTCAGTAATGGGGCCTTCCTTGTCTGTGGAGAGCAACCTACTGTCTTGGAAACAGCCTGGGTTGTTTGGCTGTGGAGACCCACAGAGGCTTCCTAGTGAGAACTTACTCAGGGTCAGAGAATCTGGGCTTGCTTTACTAATCAGGGCTGCATAATGGGATGATTACCAGTTGTTTTGAAGGGGCTATACTTGGCTGTACAGTGTACTTGATCTTGCAAGGGGGAGGTCTTTTGCCTCTCCCCTTGGCATTTGCATAAAAAATCTTGTTGAATAAATGCCTGGGGCAGCTGGGTATTGGCTGAGGGCCCTCCCAAAGCTATCCTATGTCTCTGTCTTTCTTATCATCTCTTTCTGTCTTTCTATCTATCTTTTCCTTATTCCTCTCTCCTCCACCCAAGAACCCTTCAAAAGATGGGAGCAGGTTGGAGCTGGTCTCCTACAGACTCCCATGTTTGGGGATCCCCCCTGGAGCCCCTTTGGCCAATAAATCAATTACATGTAGCCCAATCCTAGTACAGGAAGCTTCATTTGGTGACAAGTGATGACCAACTGGTGTTCTGTCTCCCCCTATTATTTGGTGATTTCATTTACATAGCCTTCATATAGGAATATATTTCGGGATGCTTCTGCTCTATTAGGTTTCCATACTACCCCTGAAAGCCCCCTTATTTTTAGCTGTCTCTCTGCTTATTCCCTCTCTCTCCTCACTTCGGCCTCCCATTCCAGCAACCCCATCCATCCATAACCATCCATCCAACACCACCCATTTTATTACCCTTTCCTAACAAGATCTATATGTATCCTCTAGTCCCTTTCTCTGTACCAAACCTCTATAGTGCTATGTATTGTAGCTTGGTTATCATTGGCTTAGCAGCTAATGTCTACATGTAAGTGAATACATTCCATATTTTCATATTTTTCTTTCTGGATCTGGGATCCCTCAATCCTGGATAACTTTTTTTTTTCTGGTTCCATCCATTCACCTGCAAATTTCATGATGTCATTTTTTTTTTAGTAGTTGAGAAATACATCATGGTATAAATGTACCACATTTTCTTTATCTATTCCTCTGTCGAGGGACATCAAGGTTGTTTTCAACTTCTGGCTATTACAAATACAGCAGCAATGAGCATGGCTGAGCAAGTGTCTCTGTGGTAGGATGCATTGTCCTTTGGGTATAGGTCCTACAGTGTTATAGCTGGAACTTGTGGTAGGTTAATTCCCATCTTCAGGAGGAACTGCCACACTCATTTGCATAATGGCTGTACAAGGTTGACTCCCATCAGCAATATTTCTTAAGACTGTGTTTTACTTCACTCTTCTATTGAATTTTGTGTCTTGTTTACATTTAATTGAGTTCCTTCAACAGCATTTAGTATCCCCAGTGTATAGTTGAGGGGTTATAACATCAAACTTAAGTGGTCTATCAAGACACCCTCACTAGACCCATTCCTGAAGCAATAGACACTGTCTCAGAATTTATCCCAAAGCCATTGCTGCAGGCATCGTTGGGAATATTCTTTCAGGGACAGACTCAAACTATGGACTTCATATGGTACACAAAATGCTTCTATGGCATAGCTCACATACATTTTACAAGTGTTATCTGCTCTGTTTGTGCTGTTATTGGAGAAGATTGCTATCAGTGGTCTTTTAGTTGTCTCAGTCGAGTTTTGTGTCCTCTATCTCATCTTTTGAGAATTATTAAATGTGATTAAATATTTTTACTATGAGAAAGTGAAGCATATGACAAGTGTGGTGGCACAAGCCTGCAATTCTAGAGCTTTGGAAGATGATACATGAGACTCAGGAGTTCCCTGCCAGCCTAGGCCACGTAGAGAGACTCTGTCTCCAAAAAAAAAAAGTTTTTTTTTAATTATCTGTGGTTATCCTTTCAGTAACAATCTATTGGCTAATGTGAAAAATCAGTATCATGCTTCACACATGTGACATGCAAATACATCTGCATGCACTCGGGAGGAAGCTGCCCTCTGCTGCAGGCTGCCTTCTGACTTCTGGCCATTCCCAGGTTTGTAGTCCCCACTCCAATTGTATGTGGCTTTCTCCCTGTGGTTAGGTATGTGTCCACAGTTTTGTTTTTCTGTAGGACACCAGGTATTCGGAAGACTCCCCTCAGCTCAGTGTCCTGACCCTGAAGAGTGGCTTTTCCATACAAGGTGGTCAGAGAAGGACTAAGTAACTCTGTCATCTGATTGAAAGACCAGCAAGTGTGGATAATGCCACCCACATGACAGTCTGAGAACAGAACTTTCCCATCTTGTTTCCAGGCACAGGTATGTCAGATTAGGGACTCACCCTCTTCATGATGTCCCATCTTAGCTAACCCCATTTCCAAAGACCCTGTTTCCAAATGATCCTTTCAATTAATTTCAAATTCTTTCTTGGACTGAGGTGAAATGTACACATTTCTAGATTCATCTGTTTTCCAATGTATTGCTATGTTCTACAGACAACTGCTTTTTAATCCTTTGCTAAGCATTTCATATATTTTTCTGTATGTGATACGTCATTTTATAAACATGAGACAAGTGGAGTAAGAAGAATGTGTGTGTGTGTGTGTGTGTGTGTGTGTGTGTGTGTGTGTGTGTGT
>CABHPP010038852.1:0-10354 GCA_902168425.1 Peromyscus attwateri | reverse complement strand
AAAAAAGATTATAAAAGAAATGACATTGTTAATCAACTTTAAATCTCGAAAATGAAATGGCACATAAACAATTGTTAATACAGCTGGAATATGAGCGTGATTTTTGGGAGATGACTGTTTTCTAAAATAATGCTCTTCTGCTCATACATATGTTCATTTCAGTTTCTACACAGAAGTTTATCCTATGATCCAATTCCCAATAACTTCTCCCTAACAAGGGGTTGTAGAATCCTTAGCTCTATGCCTTACAAGTTTTAATTGGTGTTAATTTCATTCCAAATCAATCTGGTTTCAAGGTAAGTATCTCTGATACTTGGATATCTAGCTACTCTTCCTTAAAACACACATTATAAA
The DNA here is from genome assembly GCA_902168425.1 of Peromyscus attwateri. NCBI lineage: Eukaryota > Metazoa > Chordata > Mammalia > Rodentia > Cricetidae > Peromyscus > Peromyscus attwateri. The sequence goes on along the minus strand of CABHPP010038852.1, from coordinate 10,000 downwards.
TAAATGTCCCCATCTTCTAAAACAATAGAAAACAAACAAACCCAGAGGCCTCATTCTTCACAACATAATGTTTACAGGGAACCAAGTTTCTGACTTGTAATAACAGTGAACTAGGATGTAGAGTTTACATTTTATAAGAGAAATACATGAAAATGGAATAGATACACCATGTCCTTCTGTTCTTTATTCCCACAGCCAACTAACTGACCACAATTATTAAAAGTGAATTTGTCAAAGAATCATACACAACAAAATTATTTTAATATATATTCCCCAAACAAAATAATTGAAATAATGCATCACAAAGACTCATCTATGGAAGTATATAATTTATCAAATGGATTTAAGATATGAGACTGCATGAACAAAAGAAAATAATTCCTACTTGTGAAATGAAGGGGGATATTTATCAGTTCCTATCTTTCTGACTTTTAGGATGCAATTAGAATTAATAATCAGATATTATTTTCATTTTAGAAATTGGTTTCCTCATTTTTAAATAAAAATTATCAGGGAAGTTTGTTATTTGACATTTTATTTTACTGAAGATACCACACACTTTGGTCAGTGAACATGGAGAAGTCAAGTTGGTATTGGCCAGGACGCTTCCTCCCTTGTGAATAGCTTTCATAATACTGGAAAGTGCAATGCAGGCTGCAGGGTGGGGGCAGTCACAAACAATTTCAACCAGGTGTGACCTCCACTGAACAATAATGTCCAGCATGGCAAGATAAAACCATAAATGCAATAGTGGTACAAAAATTATAAGAATGTCTTAATTAGGGTTTCTTTTACTATGAAGAGACACTGTGACCACAGTAACTCATAAAGGAAACATTTAATTGGGGTGGCTTGCATTTTCAGAGGTTTAGTCAATTATCATCATGGTGCAACATGGTGGCATGCAGAAAGACATGATTTAGAAGAAGTACTTGAGTGTCCTTCATCTTGGCTTGTAGGCAACAGGAAGTGGTCTGAGACATTGGGTGTGGCTTGAGCATATATGAGACCTCAAAGTCTACCTCCATGGAGACTTACTTCCTCCAACAAGGTCACACCTAATCCAACAAAGACACACATCTTAGTAGGGCCACTCATTAGGGGCCATTTTCTTTCAAACCATCACATTCCACTCCCTGCCCCTCAAAGGCTGGTAGCCATATCAAAATGCAAAAATGCATTCAGTCCAACTTCAAAAGCCCCCATAGTCTATCACAGTCTCAAACTTTTTTAAAAGTATAAAGTTAAAAGTCTCTTCTGAGATTCAAATAATTTCTTAACTGTAATTCCCTATAAAATCAAAATCAAAAGCAGATCACATAATTCCAACATATAATGGCACAGGATATACATTAACATTCAAAAATGTAGGGAAGAAATAAAGTGAGGAAATACTGGACCAAAGCAAGACTGAATACCAGCTGGGCAAACTCCAAACTCTGCATCTCCATGTCTGATGTCAAAGCTCTCTTCAGATCTCGAAGAGGTCTCCAAGACATCTTGGGGTCTCCAAGACAATCCAGGCTTCTACTTCACAGCTTTAAGCAATGGTCTCTCTGGGCCTCCATTCAGGGACACCCCTGACACATGCCTGGCCTCAGCAGCTTTCCTTTGTCAAAAAGGCAAATTCTGTAGTCCCTGTCTTCTATTCTTAACTCTAAAGCCAAAACCATGTGGCTGAAATGCCAAGTTCTGCTGCTTATTGGGGCTGGAACATAGCCCCTAATTCAATTATATATTCCACAACTTTTGGATTTTGATGGTTTCCTTCACTGTCTAAGTTTGATTGTTCTGGAACTTGCTCTGTAGACTAGGCTGACCTCAGACTCAGAGATCCCCCAGCCTCTGCCTTCCCAGTGCTGGGATTAAAGGCATGTACCACCACACTGGCTCTAAGCTTTTCTTTAATGCCTTTTCACAAGTTGGAGACTTATCTTGCCCTGAGGCCACCACTCTCTTTATTCCATTTCTTAATATGTTTATCTCCTCAAACACAGGATTTAACTTTATTCCTCTTAACTCCATTCTTGATGCTCATTTTCTCCTCAAATTGTTCTATATCTTGTATTTTTTTTTTGCTCACCTTGCTTCTTTTCATTATAAATCTTCATAAACATGAACACTAGTAAACATACAACAGAGCAGATCCTACGCTGTTTTGATATTTCCTCCGGCAATGGGATTAATCCAAAACTCTTCACTTTTGCCTCAGGTAGACTCTTTTGATAAGGGCAAAAGGCAGCCACATTCTTCTCAAAAGTATCACAAGAATGATCTCTAGACAACATACTAAAATTCTTCTCCTCTGAAACCTCTTGAGGCAGCCCCTACAATTCTAGTAACTCTTAGGACCACTGTCTTCAATGATCCTACTAGTATGGCCCATTAAGCAGCACTTAATGCATTTCACTGTTTTCCTAACCCAAATTCATAAGTCCATACTATTTCAAACCAAAATGTGGTCAGGTCTATCACAGCAATACCCCAGTATCAACTTTTGTCTTAGTTAGGGTTTCTGTTGTTGTGAGGAGACACAATGGCTACAGCAACTCTTATAAACATAAAAAATGTAATAGAAGTGGCTTACATTTTCAGACGTTTATGATGCAACATGGTAATGTGCAAGAAGACATGGTGCTGGAAATAGTAGCTGAGTGTCCTACATCTTAGATTGCAGGCAACAGGAAGTAGTCTGAGACACTGGGTGTGGCTTGAGCATACATGACACCTTAAAGCCCAACTCCACAGTGATATACTTCCTCCAATAAGACCATACTCCAACAAAACCACACTTACTAATGGTGCCACAAAAATAATAAGTTTCAGTGGAGTTCTCTAGCATAAATGAGACATCTATATCAATCCCTCCCACCAAGGCTTAGGTACTGTCACAGTAGATGGTGTGGAAAGATTCTAAGAACAAGAGGTTGGAGAAGACTAGATTAAAACATTGTCTTCTGGCCATGAGAAGACCACCATACACTCATGACCTTATGGTTGACTGCACAAGACCTGTACAAAATCAAGCCATAAATATTCTACCATGGAGAGGGTGAAGTCTCATAACTTCACATTTCTAACTGAGGAGCTATAGAGAATTGGTGGCTTTTGGGAAAGGGAGAGTCAGTTTTTTTTTTAAAGGCTTGGACGTTGGAGGTTGAATATGCTCTATTGGAGGGCCCCATACCCATGCCTGTTTGAGCAGCACAAATGAACTCAATGGGTTATTACACATAAGAGATATTACACATAAGAGATCCCCCAAATTCTACCATATATCATTTAAAATTGATCAACAGTTTCAGCCATGTGGGAAAGTACTGAATCAGTTTGCAGAAATCAATAGCTTTTTTTCTAAGCACCAGCAACAAACAGAGAAAGTGATCACAGAGACATATCCATTAACAATACCTTCAAAGAAAGCAAGATAACTAGCATTAAATCTGACAAAGAAGGTGAAAGACCTCTATAATGAAAATTTAAAGTCTCTGAAAGAAGTGATAAAAACACTTAAAAATGGGAAGATATCTCCCCCTCATAGACTGGAAAATTAATACTGTAAAATTAATACTGTAAAAATACCCATTTACAGATTCAATGTGATCTCAGTCAAATCTTCTCATTCTTCACAAAAATATAAAAAAAACTTGAAATATAAGTGGAACAACAAAAGATCTCAGATAGCCAAAACAATCCTTAGCAAAAATAATAGTGCTTGAGGGATTGCCATTCCAGACCAAAAGCTATATTACAGAGCCATAGTAATAAAAACAATATGGTACTGGTATAAAAACAGATATGTAGACCAATATAGCAAATTTAAAGCCAAATATGAGTATGCATAATTATGATGATCTAATATTTAACAAAGATGCCAAAAACACAATCTGCAGAAGAGGCAGCATCTTCAACAACAGGGTTTCTGTGTCACTTCACAGAAAAGGTGAATCTCAGATGTACCCAGAGTCTTCAGGATGCATATCTTGGTAAAGTCATGTCATGTGCACTAGATAGTACTTCCATGGTTCCTGATCTTGGGAAGCAAGATGCAGTGTAGAGCCATGAGGAGAGGGCAGATGACTGAGACAAGCTTACAGTGGAAAGACCACCACCATGTTCCAGCTAATACTACCTTGCTCCAGTTCACAAGCTCACTTGAAGAATCCAAGAACCCCCTCTATATTGCAGGTCTCATTTCTGCTCCAGAATTAGTACTCATTCAAGATTGTGAAAGACCTACAGAATTAAGCTCACATTGAGCTGAACTGACAGGATTTCTGAGTTGTAATCTGGTATTTGTTTGTTTGTTTTTTCCTGGTAGCTTTTTTGCAGACAATGATGTCGAAAGCTGTTTGCACTTAGGGATGATTAGTGAGTGTTCAGCAGTGTACTAAGTGATTTACTTCTCCTTTCTTATCTTCATTACTTTTGTCCACAATTTATCACTCTGCATGCTACAACATTGCTCAGAAATCAGTTTATACCTCTCGAATGCCAGCCTACAGTTTTTCTCTGCAAATTACAGCTGAAAGGTCCCTTGGGTTAACTAGAGCATACAAAAAGCAGAGACACTCTACAAGGGCTTGTTTCTGTTGACATTAAAATAGTGGGTCACACTATATCTAGAAAGTTCATGTGGAAATGGCAGTCTGATATATTTCTTCAGAGAGCAAAACAATTACAGATAAGCATTTTTCCCCCACGAGACCAGTAAAGTGCTTTCCTTCTGTCACCTTTCAATATTTTATAGTGTGGTGAGTAACTACACCTTTTCTATCCAATTAGGGGAGCCATCAACAAGCCAAAGAGTAAATAGCTACCCAGTCAAGTAAAAAATATATGTGAGTGTACAACCACATACCAGTTTTTCAAAACTGACTGCATGTGCAAGTAGCAAGAAATACCCTTTCAACAAGGGAAGGGAATCATAGTGATATAATTACTTCCCCTGCATCTTGTGTTTATTTACTGGAAATCATTTTGACATTATTTGAGAAGAGGAACATTCTTAGGTTAAAATCCTTAAAGGAGGCGAAGCTAATAGAACAAAGTTCCTGAAGACACAGAACTGTGAGACCTGATTTGACTGTTTTCCTGCTTTGAGCTGGTGGGTTCTTATGACAGAAAATATATAACACAAATATAAACATAAATAATGTGAAATCTCAGAATACAAAGGACAGATACATGTGAGGTTTAGGTTTTTAGAGGCACATGTGAGTGGCAGGCAGCAGCTCATTATCATGGGGAAAATATCAACCAAGACTTCTCTCAGGATCTAGAAGCTTGGTCCTGTACAAATTCAGGAAAGAAGTCAAGCTGGGCTGACTGCGTTTGTCAAGATGTTGCTATTCTCCACTCCTTTGCTCATCTTAAATATTTCCTTCTGCAATTACATTCACTTCAATCCACCAATGCCATAGGCAACTCCAGAGTCTCTCAGAGGTTCACTGTGCATAACTTAAATATTTTCTTTGTTCAAAATAATCATGATGAAGTCAATAGTTACATTAGGCAACTTAAATTTAGATTATTTGTATAAACTTTTTTCTCTCTCTCCTCTCTCTCTCTCTCTAGTGTGTGTGTGTGTGTGTGTGTGTGTGTGTGTGTGTGTGTGTGTGTGATCTACTTGATGTGGATAATGGGAACAGAAAACTCAGTGCTCTGGAAGAGCAACAAGTGCTTTTAATGACTGAGCCTTACAGAACATTTTGAATATTTTGTTACTGATGAATAAATCCCTACTGCTTAGACTAGTATCTGGTATAGTGGAGATATGCAATTAATATTTAGCAAATAAATGAAAAATATAATTATTAAATTAAATATTTATGTATATATAGACTACCTTATTTGGTTCAAAAATGCTATTGGTTATATATATGAAATAGAAACTTTGATATATTGCTGTTGGCAATTTGAAAACAAGATAACTTTTGCATCAAGGTCCCTGGAGCATTCTTGCTCTCTAATTTTCAATTGCTTGGTTATCAGTGTCTTTATTACCAAGGTAAATGATAAAATAACCTTAACTTTAATGCTGCCTCAGTCTGACTCACCATTATCCAGTCTTCTTCCAGATTATGAGTTCCTGACCCCCTCTTCTTAGAACATTTACTTCAGAATACTAGAAACTGAAAATTCCTTCTCTGCCCCTTGAGATGAAAATTTTGTCCCAGGCTCTTTGCTGGTTTACAATGCAACAATAGCTTTGTTGGGGGCCTGGGTGCTCTGTTCAAAATATAAGCATCCAAAAGGACACAGCCTTTCCCTCTGTTTGTGAGAGGAAGGAAGGCTAACTTTTCTGAGCTCCAGCCAGCAGTGCCCTAACCCCATGGTCCAGTCCCTCCAAAGTCCTGCAGCTTTTCCCCACTACCTCACTCCAATGCTTGAAACACATCTGTCTTTGTCTCATGGTGCAGAGTTCAGTCTCCTACTGCAAGAGCCTTGGCTCTCACTTCAATTGTACAGAGTTTTTCCTGTCTGTTTAACTTTGTCCAATGTCCTTTTTCTTTGATATAATGTTGAAATGAATTGTGGATTTTGATTAAGCTGTTCAGATTTCATTCTCTTGTTTGAGATAAAAAAGACTATTAGCTCAAACAAAAAGAGAAAAAGAATTTCAACTCAAACTGATTTAGCCTCACAGAAAATGGAACTGAAACAAAACTTGGAATGCAAGGAACTTTGAAAACTAACAGAAGAAGGAAGCAATGTAGATACTCTCTTTATTGCACAGACCTTTAAAATCGAATGTTTCCATTCTTTTATTACTATGGCCCTTGTAAACAAATACTTTTGAGTTTTCATTCTGCAGAGCTGTTTTCCAGCTCTGGGGATTGTTGACTCAATTCTGTGCACATGTCAGTTGAGGTTTACTGGTGGCCACTGACGCTCTTACTCCACAAGTTCACTACATCTTTCTACCTTCTCATTATTGCCCAATACCCCAGGTTTCTTTAGTTCAATTTGTGAAAGAAAAGACACATTCTAATTGTTACGAGGTAGTATGTCATGCTTTCTTGGCCAATACATAGACTGATTTCCCTTAAATTAAGGTCCTACACCTCCCTCAAATTAAGTTACATATTAAGAGAGTCAAGACTCATGAAAAAGAAGGCTGGCACAGCCAGAGGGTATAGAGACACTATGCAAGGGAGTCAGAGTATACCCTGGTTTTCCAGAAATATATATCTTTCATTCTGTTTCTACAATAACAAATATATTTCTTAGTATGACCCACCTATCAGTTCTACATGTAAACACTCATTCAGGTGATAACACAAAATCATGCAAGCCTTCATCTAAAGAAGATGTCTCCATACTACATAAAAGATTCTTGCCAACAGACCTCTGGAGGCAGGCTCAACTTTGCTCTAGTATAGAGACTATACTCTTTCCAAAGAATAATTTCTCTTATTACTGAAATCAGTGGAGTAAATATTAAATATAACCACCACTATACTTAAATGTGTAATGGAGAAAATGGAAATGGGACCTCTAGATTTCTGATTATAGGTGTTTAGGCTGTGGATGAGGAATGCAGTAAAATATTCTGTTAAGACACTCCAGCAGGACTTCACAGTAAAACAAAGAATTGCCATTTTCCTTTTAAGGTCATGAAAAGCCACTGAGAGATTTGAAGTAGAAGATAATGTGATTTGTATTTTGAATGTTTTTTTTTAAATTATCTATGGCCAATCTTTATAAAAGAAAGGATTAATAGAAAGTGTGAATAAAAACAGATATTAGTAAGAGGTTACTTCTAGTGACCAGATCACAAATGGCAGCATTTTGCACTGTGGCCATCATAGTAGCATATAATGGAAAATTTCCAGACACGAATCCTGAATAGCTGCAAATGTGCACAGTGAGATTTACTAATGGTGCAAAAGGCAGGATGAAGAGGAAGCGTAGGCTGCTCTCAGACTTGGCTGAAAAGAAGAGAGAGATGGACCAGTGCTGCTCTTCACAGCACACAACTGAGGCTGCATGACAAGCTGGGAGAGCAACGTGCCTTAGGGGTCAGCATCAGATATTTAAATCTACAGAATTTAAGGAATGACTTAACCAACACAAGTGAAGTTGACAACAGCTTCAAAGTTTGAGACTAATGACATTGGAAATATGACTTTGAAGTATCCATTTCACTGGTATTTATATGTTAATTTCATATCACTTATAAATATAGAAATAAATATGCAAATGAGAAAATGGTTCTAATACAGATGATTTCATTAATATTTAAAAATAATTGTTTATAATAATTTTTTATTTGCAAATATATTAGAATTTTAGGAGAATGGTCATTAATTTTATAATGCTTGGAAAAAATCCCAATTTATAATTATAAAATTGACAGTGAGCACTGGGCACTTTTAGATTTTAGCTTCACAGGATCTACAGGAAATTCCAAAATATTTAGTTAACAGCACTACACTTTTCAATACAAAGGGGAAAAAAAAGACCCTAAAAAATTAGTCTTGTTCACTAAATACTTAGCTCAGCATAATAAACTGAAATTAGAAATTATATAAATTATAAGGTGGCTGGAATAACTAAAGCAGAGAATAGACTATGATCAGGTAGATTTCTAAAATGTTGAACACATAACCATGCCATTTTTTTAAGTTTATGAATTGAAGTATGGATATGAAAGTCTGATACCCAGTGAGCTAGAATAGTATGGATAAAAAGGGAAAAGGAATAACCTTGAGAAGCCAGAAATCTTCCATCATGTATATACCATTCTATTCAATATTTCTGAAGGTTTAATGCCCTTTTGAGTCATCATTTTAGAGATTAAGAATAGTTAGTACTCTCCATGGCCGCTGCTCTGCATGTGCAGATTCAAACAATGGTGGGTCAAAATACATACATACACAGCAAAGTAATGGGCTTAGTTAAGACACACTCATGCATAAACGTCATTCTATTTGGTTTTTATTCCCTTCAATTCACCCATTGATTTCCTCTAGCCCACCTGCACCCTTCCTGTTGGCTCCTTTCCCACAAAGGTTATCCTTTCTGTTTTCCTGCATCTGTATTTCGTTTACTATTTCATTTTTATCCTTACTTAAAGTGTCTTCCTTCTCCATTGCATAGTTTCTACCTTCATGAGCCTTTCTCAGATTGAAATATAAATAGGAGGTAAAATATACTGTCCTTGTCTGTCTGAGCTTGGCTTATTTCATTTAACATCATCATCTCCAATTCTATTTTCCTGCAAATGTCCTAATTTCATTTCATTTGACAACTAAATACAATTCTATTCTTTCTCTGTGCCACATTAACTTTATATAATTGTTCATTGTTGGCTAGGCTGATTCTATTTCTTAGCTATTAAGACTGTTGGGATAGGGTCCTTTGGACATACATACTAACTTTGTTGATAGATGAACCACATTACTCTCCCATTAGCAGAATAAAAAGGTTCCTTTTTCTCCATATTTTCTGCTGTGATGAAATGAATCTCATGTCTGCATTTTCAAGGTGGCTAAGGTGGTTGAACTATTTCTCAGTATTTATTAGAAATTTGGAGTTCTTTGAGAACTGCCAATTCATTTCATTAGTCTATTAATTGATAAGATTATTTGGGGGTTGATATTTAATTTTTGCAAGTCATTATATATTTTAGATATCAATGCTCTCTCTGATGTATAGTTGATTAAAATTTTCTCCCATTCTTTAGTTTATCTCATTACTATGATGACTGTTTTCTTTGCCATGAAGAAACTTTTATTTCCTGGATCCCATTTGTTAATTCTTATGATTAGTTTTTGTGCTACTAAAATATTTTTATAAAAATCCTTGCTTATGTGTATATCTTTTTAGTATCATTTTACAATTGCTTACATATTTTGATCATGTTCTTTCCCTACCCCCAACTCCTCCTCAATGCTCCACCCACCCAACTTCATGATCTCTTTCTTAAAATAAAATAAAACAGCAACAAAAGCACACACACACACACACACACACACACACACACACACACACA
>CABHPP010038851.1:0-27375 GCA_902168425.1 Peromyscus attwateri | reverse complement strand
CCCCCCCCCCCCAAGTTGTGGGTAACAAACCCCCGGACTTCTTCGTGAATCTGGCTTTAGCAGTAAAACTCTTAGGAAAAAAAGAAAGAAATCAATGCGAATGAAAATGCAGCTAGACTGCACAAAACACCAGGATCTCTCAGGCTCCTTGCTACAACAGGCATGCAACCACAATCTCCATGGTTTCCCTCCTCATGAATGTGCTTACTATCACTTCAGGTCTAAAAGGTAAATAATGCTATATCCAAGCAGTGATAAAACACTTTTGAAAAAGACAAAGCTAAGATTTTTTTTCAGGAGTACCATAGCTTCATTTCCTATTTTAACTGCATAGATATATCAATGTGTCTAATGCCATACATAAGTCTTAGAAAATTTAAATACCATGTTGTTGTTTTCTTTTTTCTGGTTACAGAGTTTGTATGCTGAAAGTTGCCAATCTGCCATATTCAAACAACAAGCCAGAAAATGCCCTAGGAACCACCAATTAGCATTAAGCTCTGCTACCATATTTTCTTGCAGCTTTTTAACGTAAGCTTGTTGCTTCATCAATTAGCATTATATTTAAGTATTTTTCCATATTATGAAAGCAAAACACCTCAGAGACATAATGTTATGCCTGAACAGAACTCCCTATGTGGTGATGTAATGTGAATATTCCTCTATTGATCAACTCTTAATTTTACCTTTACTAACAATGTTGCAATCACTTTCCTTTGTGAACTAACCACTGGTTGAACAGAGAAGGAATATTCTAAACAGTAGCTACACAATAACAAAGTCTTTTTACAGGCTCTTGTATAATTCCTGCAGATCTTTCCTCTACATTGCTTCAACAGAGGGGAAATTATGCCACCATTCTGTCATTCTGTCAAGTTTAATAATATCAGTAAGAGCCTGTGTAAGTCACTTTCATGTCAGCTTGACACAAGCTGGAGTCATTTGGGAAGAGGAACCTCAACTGAGAACACACCCTCACTAGATTGGCCTGTGGGCCAGCCTGTGGTATATTTTATTTACATGATTGATGGCTGATATCGGAGGACCCAGTTTACTATGGGCAGCGTCACACCTGGGCAGGTCCTGAGTGCTGAGCAAGCCATGGTAAGCAAGCCAGTAAGCAGCACCCCTCCATGGCCTCACCTCTTCTCCAAGTCCTGCCTCCAGGTTCCTGCTGTGACTGAGCCTCAGTCACAGAGTAGTGTACACAGGACAACACTGCAATGAATTTTCACTCAGACTATAATATATACCTTGATTTGGAAAAAAGATAAATGATAGTAACAACATGAAGTGCTAATTCCTAAACATGTTGTCCAATAATTCTGCATATTTCTATAAACCATATAATAAATATCCCCTGCAGACTCACACTGACCTTTTGTTTTTTGTTTGTTTGTTTTTTAGAGATAGGATTTCTCTGTGTAGTTTTGGTTCCTGTCCTGGATCTTGCTCTGTAGACCAGGCTGGCCTCGAACTCACAGAGATCCGCCTGGCCCTGCCTCCTGAGTGCTGGGATTAAAGGCGTGTGCCACAGCTGCCCGGCTGACCTTTTGTTCTTTAATGAGAGAAGTTGTTTTAGCAATAAAAAGGTTTTGTTTTGTTTTATAATTCTTTCCTAAGAAGTGGTTGAGAATTGTGTATTGTTCATAATATTTATAACATGGCTTTTGCTTTTTTTCTCTTACAGTACTCACTTATTGCATTTATGAAGTATATTATGTTAGAAATAGTAATCTTCCACCAAATGAGACATTATAATACAAATAATCAATTCAATTGTTTGGTCATATAAAACAATCACCATTTATACAGCAAATATATGACTATTTCTTTGCATATTTCTACAAATATAAATAAATACCTCCAGAAAAATTATATATACTTAAGTTCCAAAATAAAATCCAGAAACTTGGTTAAATTCAAAATTTTACTATATGTACATTAATAAAGTAAGCTCATATCTTTCACATATTTATGTTTTCCAGGGAAGTGATGATAAGCTGAAAAATTTATTAGAAGTTTGTCTTTTAATATCTTCTATATCTAAATTACAGACAGAATGCTGATAAACGACTAACATATATAGCAAAACAGAGAACAGTGAAAAGTTTTATTTTCATTTTATTGTATTCCTTTTGTTTGTTTTGATTTTTATTTTTAGAGATAGGTTTTCCCCATGTAACAGCTCTGGCTGTCCTGGAACTCACTCTGTAGACCAGGCTGGCCTGAAACTCACAGAGATCCATCTGCCTCTGCCTTCCACATACTGGGATTAAAGGCATTCATTACCACCGCCTGGCCAATTTTATTCTATTCTTCATCTCACTTTAGCAAGCAATTCAAGCAAGAAGCTGATTTATGTAGCATTAACCACCTCTCTGTAAACAACCATACGCTTCTGCAAAGGTCTCACATCTCATTTCACACATGTAGACAACAAAGTAGTTTTGGATATTTGAATTTACTCTAAAGTTGGGAAGGAAGCCTAGATCTATGTACTTTTTTCTCAGAGATCACAAAAAAGACCCCAAATAAGAACTGAAAAGTAAGGGAAAAAATGAAACATTGGGAGTTTTAGTGGCTGATAGGTTTATTATCTAGGTTATGTCAAAATTGTTCTTTAAATAAAGGGAAATATTTCAAAATTTGTTTATAATTATTCATGAATTTTCTAAGTATAAATTTTTCCTTTTTCTTAGGATATTTTATTTTCTTATGTATGAATGTATATTATATATTAGATATATGAATTTTCTATCATACATAGATCATAAATATGAATATTCAATAGGTATATTTTTAATTAAACTGTACATTTTGAGAGAAACATAGATTCATCTAGGCAGTTACAAGCAATAACACAGATCCCATGTACCTCTTGCCTACCTTATCCAAGGGAAATGTAAAGATGTAAGTGTGAAACACACCCCTGAGATGGGCATCCACATAGTCAGATGTGGACAATTCCATCAGCACAACCATTCCTCAACGGCATATTTATAGTCACAACTACTTCCTTCCCCTACCACCCATTACCTCATCTCGCAACCACTGGGTCTGCCATTTCTCTCCTTTTGCTATTTCAGAAATGTTCTATAAATAGAATCATGCATTAAATAAGTTTTGGGGACTGAGCTTTCCAACTTTCTCACTCAGCCCAATTCTCTTCGCAGAGATCGGTGAATTCTGGCTGCTGCATATGCCAATAATCTGTCCCTTTCTATTACTAAATACTGTTCCATGCATTGGATATATCATCATGTATTTAAACATTTATTCAGTGGAGAACATTTGGGCTATTTACACTTTTTGGCTACTGAAAATGAAAATTTATTATGATTATGATCATAGTCACTAGGTTTGATGTAAACACATTTTCTGTTTCTCTGGGATATCGACTAGGCAGGTCATTAATGAGTTATGTGGTCATAATTTCATGTAGACTATTCTTATAAAATTTCCAAAATATTTTCTAGAATGGCCATCACGTTTTAAATTCCCCAAACAATGCCTGAGCAAGGTCTGAGTGTTTCAGACCTTTGGCCAGGATTTTGTTTTGTCAATATTTTTTTTTATTTTAGCCGTTTGAATGGGCTTATAATGACATATCATTATAACTTTAATTTCCATTTCCTTAAAAGCTAATCATTTTGAACAACATTTTAGTAAAAAAAATATTTTTTTGCCATCTATAGATACTCCTCTGGTAAACTACTAAGTTATATCGCTTAATTTTATTACACTTATTTGTTGAGATGGGATGTGGTGGGTGTGGAGGCAACTCACAAGTTGAGGTAAGGACAGTCAGTTCCCTGCTTCCGTTGTGGGGTCCTCAAGATAAAACTCAGATCATCAGGCTTGGAGACAAGTACCCTTATCCACCGAGTCATTTCCCCAATCCCATCACCTTCTATCATTTGCCCACTTTCTAAATAGGCTGCTATGGAAAATGTGCTTCCAAGACACAATGGAATTTTATGCATGTGTAAAGAATAAGGAAATCATGACATTTGCAGGAAAATAGTCAGATTAAAGATGATCTTGGTAAAAGAAATAAGTTATACTCAGAAAGAAATATGGCAACATTTTATCTCATATGCATAATCTATGTTTAAATATATACATGAGTGTCTATATGTAAGGACACACACACACATACATATGACAGAAAAAATAGAAAGGAAGCTATGAAGGGTTGAAGAAGAACCTTTAATTACTGGGGGAAGGAGGGCTATGGAATATGTATGACATGAAAGCAGAAGACCATCTGGGTGACATAAGGTGATCAGCAAGAGGGGGACTGGTTAACGGGAGAGGGCAATGGAAAAGGATGAATAACAAGTAGTAATTTCATATAGACATGAAAATGCTAAAATAAAACCCATTACTTTCAATGATAATGAAAGTCTGCCAGGCTAGACTCTTGAATGCAGCAGCCCTATTAACTCTAAGATTGTATTACCATGGAACCCACTATTTTTTTTTTTTTTTTGGTTTTTTTGAGACAGGGTTTCTCTGTGTGCCTTTGGTGCCTGTCCTGGATCTTGCTTTGTAGACCAAGCTGGCCTTGAACTCACAAATATCCGCCTGGCTCTGCCTCCTGAGTGCTGGGATTAAAGGCATGTGCTGCCACCAACCGGCGATAACTTGTTTTTTAAAAGACTTAATATTTCCATCATCAAACTTCTCATTACATCATTTAATAATAGCTATTCAGCAAGTCATGAGGCCTTATGGTAACAGGAATAGAATAGAACCAACTGCTTCAGTTCCATTAGGCCACACTTCTGAGTCTTCTTTGTTTAAATTACAGAACTTTGGGATTCCCTTATACACCCCAGTCTCATTTTGATGCTTTTCATCAAAAGTAGGTATGGGCATGTAAGTCTGAAAGGAATTATCAGAAATGAATAAGTGCCTTATGCTGAAAACATATTTACAAATGATGTGGGTAAATAAAATCTGCCACAAGAGGTCCTCGAGCATCTAATAACTGTATCCAAAGCATCTTTTATAGATTACTGCTGCTTATTATTTTTTCTTTTTGTGGAGACAAAAATAGACTTGAGGGCTTATTTATTTGCATACAATAAATATTTTTAAAGTAGTTGGTCTTTTTTTTTTTTTCAGTTTAAGTAGAAGAGCTGAAGAAAAAAATGCCCTGGATATTCAAGAGAAGACGATTCAGAACTCCGGAAGCCTCAAAGAGTCAATTGGACAGTTGTCAACGCTGTGAAATGCATCACTGCCCTCAGAGAAACGCATAGCCTGCTTGATGTGCTTTTCCGTCAACAAAGGAAAGAAAATGTAAATTGTAAATGTCCAAACTGTCTTGGTTCAGAATGTAGGCAGAGAAGACTCAGACTGAGTTATCTTTCCTCTGCTAAACTGTATCACCTTGCTGTTGCCATGATGTGAGGCTTGTGACTAAGGTTCTCCTGTATCCCAAGTACTGTCTATAGTCTTAAGCCTTCTAGAACAGCATCTGAAGATACCTAATAGTGGGTTCCGTGGTGATACAATCTTAGAGTTAATAGGGCTGCTGCACTCAAGAGTCTAGCCTGGCAGTGAGCACATGTTTGCACATTTACAAATATGCACATATAAAAATACACAAATATTTTATACACACAATATGTTTGCATATTTCCTTGAATATCTATACACAAAAGACTAACCCAATTTTAAAAGAATGATTTGGTATTACTTGTGAAACTTTATAATATTTAATTCTTATGACCAGAACATCTCTTCTCTTTCTAATAAGATAAATCCTATAAGACCTATTTCTATCCCCAGTATAGTTTCAGAACAGCTGGTCAATATTCCCCATCTAACAACTGTTCATGTTTGACTCTCACTAAAGACCCGCATGTTCATTTTTCCTCAGACAAAATGATTCCAAGTCCATAATTTCTCAGATACCATATTTTCTAAGACTGAAATCATTTTGAAAATCCTACTGAGACTCATCCGCATTCTATGCACCCCTTTTGTTTTCTCTCACAAACTACCACCTACGCGAGTGATCTTTTCTGTTCTTAGTTGTGCAACAAGCTACACACTGACTTGGCTTCGATATAAAAGAGGGATGACTTTCACTCTAAAACTATTCACAACATTCCTAAATCTGTGTCACAAAGTTGGGGAATAAACCTCAAATAATGATAACTGAAAATAAAAATGATCTCAACTGGACCTGGGCAGCTAAGACCCTACCCGCTCTTCTCGAAGAACTGGATTGAGTCCCAGCACCCACACAGTGGCTCACAACCATCTGTATCTCCAATACCACGGGATCCGATACCCTCTTCTGGCTATCAGGCATGCCTGTGGTGCACAAAGAGATGCAGACAAAACTCCCACACACAATTAAAATGATAATTGACTGATTTATTGTACATTCACATTATAAACTTCCACCATCTCATTCTAGACGGACCAAGACATCTTAAAACAGTTTACATTAAATCTGCTTTTCTCTTACGTGTGGCTGTCACTGCTGATCTTATCTCATGAATCTTTAGCCTGTATCCCAGGAAAACCGTCTGCTGTCTCTCTCTTCTGGGTACTTATTTTCAGCCTTTTCTGGAACAGGAAACTGAATAAAAGTAATAAACAGACTCCCGGTACAATATGGGAAATATGAAAGGGATCTATTTAGTGATTGCATTTGCTGATCTAAACCTGAAAAAAAAAAGGTGATGCTTATATCCTGAGCAATTACTGTGATGGGAAAACGAGGGAGCCATTCTCCGGAAGAACATTCGGGAGAACAGCAAAGCCAAGAGGAAGAGGGTATGCAATTCACGTAACCCACATAATGTCTCCATGGAATCTACATGAGGAAAAAAAAAATCACCTGACGCTGGGATTACTGTCTATCACCCTCAATCCTCTTCAGGAAGGAACAGTCAGAGCCTGAGGTGAGGTCTCTCCAGATCTCAGACCTATGGTCAACGGCATGTATCCAAATCCTTGATGCCGAGGATGCCTGCTTCCAACAGATGTTCGTGCTCCATCAGTACCACCCAAACAGGATACATCCAAGGCTTTGCTGTAGAAAGTGACTTCAGTTAGGGCAGACTACATGACATACATTCAAAGGAGGCCAAGGAAGTTCCAGCTGCAGCTGGGTTTCCTCCTCTTTTCACCAAGCTTGATCATCTTCCTTTTCATCCACAGTAGCTGCCGATTACTGTTCCTGTTTTCCAGAAACTTAAAATAATCTTTATATCATTTTGACAATTTGCTTATTGTTCTCCAAAAGTGGAGTTGAAGTTATTTCATAATCACCCAAAGAATTAACCATTTTTCATACATTACACTAAAACAATTGTGTAAAATTACCCAAGCAATTAAGCCAGAAGGAATGATGCTAAAACATTAACACTAATCGCCTCTACAGAATGCACTGTAAGTGGTCACTTGCTTTCATTAAATTGCCTATATTTTCCATATTTTTAATAATGAAAATCTGTTTTTCCTATGAGGAAAAAAAACCCATAATCTTCCACACTATTATTTTGCTAGCCACCAAGTGATTAGAATTTAAGTTTGAAAAAGCTGTTCCATTAACTCCAGATTTGGAAAACAAGTAGAGGAATACATTTTAGTATTCTTTATTGAGAAATGTACTATAATATTACACCCACCTTGTAGTTCACCTATTCCCTTACCAGTTTTTATTCTTTTCCCAAGCAAAAATAAAAACAGTATTTACTAACAAAGCAACTTTATGTATATAGTTTCTTACTTCCAATTAATTGACTATATTTCTTGGTATATATGAATAATTTGCACCAAACTTTATTATGTGTGTGGTGTATTTTTTCCTCCTTAATATCAATAAATAACCCAATTTTAGTACTTCACTAATTTGAGAAAAATGAGGAATTACATAGTACAGTGGTGTGAAGAAAATACTTTTATACAATGTGGGTGCCATAGGCTAGACCTTTTATAATCCTAGCCACTGAAAGAGCTGAGGTAAAAACATTTCTTGACCCTTAGATTTTAAATTCAGCCTGGGAAACTTATGAAATGAGAGAGAATGAAAAGAAATAGGGAGGTATGCCAAGAGAGGAGGAAAGGGAAGAAAAATTAAAGGCAAAAGAGGAAAGAAATATGATTCATATGTTTATTCTAATGTATTTAAGTTACAAAACAAATACATAATACTTCATTTCCCAGGATTTTTTTCCTGGTTTTTCTGCTGCTTGGCACAAGTATGGATGCTAATGTTACAGAATGTCGTCTGTACCTACACATACATTCACCTAGTCAAAAACTACCATTGTCATTTTAGGAGCAGAACACATGCAGGTCATCTATTCTCTTATAATGAATTATAGACATTTTATTTGGATAGACAAATAGAATTCTTAGCAGGAGTTTATTAGCCACATGTGTCAATAACAAAAGCAACCCAACCAGAAGCTAAAATTAGGCAGTGAGCATCTTCTTCTACCAGTAGCTTTCCACACCACAACATCCTCTGTATCTAAATATATTTTATAAACAGGATCTTCTCTCTCTACACCTCAGCTTTTATTACGTTCTTTAACTATTAATATACTGAGCTATTAGTCCCTCAGCCATCCCTTTTGAGATATCAGGAAGAAAATTAAAAAGCTAATTACCTAAAAGTCATTTGTTTAGAAATCATAATTTAGAGCATGAAATATTCATTTCTGATTTGACACTTACTTTGGACCTTATCAAAATCACACTGGGCTGTGTGACTTAGCATTCACTGGCAGAATTAAATTCAGTAGCTGACAATACATTCTAGAGAACAATACATAACTGTTTTGATTTGTCCCTTATTTAACTTGTATTAGATCACTGAAAAAAACTCCATATCCCCCAAGCACTGGATTATTAAATTGTGAAGCAACTTTACAATGCCCTAGTTATTCTGAAATGACTTCACAAACCCCCTTGGCTTCTTTATGGTCTAGCTCCTCTCTTACATTAATCCACACTAAACTTTAAGCTTTTCCTTTTCCTTTCTATTTTCTTCAATGATAGCATTATCATTGATGATCATAGAAAAAGTAAGAAAAATGCATGAATTTCCATATTCCAAAGGTACACAATACGGATTGAATGTTGTAGTCAGTCTATAGGCAATTAAAATGATCTAAATGCTAAGCCATCAACCACTAACTTGTAGAATAAATATATGGTTATTCCCATATGCTCTGACTTTCAATATGAACTAAGCTGTGTTCTTCCCATTCACACATGTGTACTTATATTTTACAGATAACTGCTCAAATATCGTTTGGGCAGAATGTGAAGATGGAAATAAGGGAATGGCTACAATATGTGCAGGTGGAGAAATGACAAATGCAGCAAGGTACCTTGTTTGTTTGTTTTTTTTTTTTCTTTTTTTTTTTTTCTTTTTTTTCTTCGAGACAGGGTTTCTCTGTGTAGCTTTGCGCCTTTCCTGGAGCTCACTTGGTAGCCCAGGCTGGCCTCGAACTCACAGAGATCCGCCTGCCTCTGCCTCCCGAGTGCTGGGATTAAAGGCGTGCGCCACCAACGCCCGGCTAGGTACCTTGTTTGGATCAGGGACTGAAAACAGCGTAGAAGGACCCCTGGCTCTGGATCAGCTGCCTGGCCATGTGTACCTTCCTTCTGGCATCAGCTTCACTTACCAGGGATTAAACAGCCATGGGCTCTTTGTTAAAGCAATGGGAGAACTCTGCCTACCACACTTTTTCCTAAAAAGACTTTTCATGGTCTCTTTGAGCTAGAGTTTTCATTATATATTACTACCTCCAGGGTTCAAAGAATATTAAAGCACTGGAGTGTATTTTACATAAGATTTCAAAATATGAATCAACAGTGCCAAACACAATGTCCTCAAAACTTGCAAGAAAGCATTCCTAATGTCTCCAAGGATCAGAAAGCAGGACTGAAGAGACAACAGTTAAGATTGTTTACTGTTCTTGCCAGGTTCTGTTGGCAGCACCCATTAGGCAGTTCGCAGCCTGAAACTCCGGCTCCAGAGCAATGCCTCTCGCCTCCATGGGCACCAGCACACACATGTAGGAGCCCACACACAGATTTGCACACGTACGTGTAATTACAAATAATTTTTAAAAAGTCTTAAAAAGAAACAGAAACCAAGGAGACATATTAGTACCCTGGCAAATTTTATCAGATACTAAGGCGAAAATGGGTAGGGGCTTGTTCATTTTCAAAATCTAAATAATAACCAACAAAATATTTTTTAAAATTTAAACACATTTCAATTAGAATATAATTATATCAACTTTCCCACTTTTCTTTCCTACCTCTGGCTCCCCTCATACCTCCCCCTCCAACACCTCACATGCCCCATTACTCTCAAATTGATAGCCTTTTTTACTTTATTGTTATATATGCACACACACATAAACACACATACACACACATATATACATACATATACAAACTGCTTAGTCCATTTTTGTTGTTTATTTATGTATAGTTTCAAGGCTGCCCTGAATTATATTGGAGAACAAATCAGGGGAATCATCCTTAGGAGAAGTTAATTCTCCCTCTCCAACAGTCATTAGTTGCCTGTTATTTTTTTTGTCTAGGAGTAGGACCCCATGAGACTCTCCCCACTTCTATGTTAGCGTGTCTATTGATACTGTCATTGTTCAAGTCATGTTTATGCAGCCATATGGAAGAAAGGAAGTCTCACAGCAGACTTGAGGGAATCACACCTGGTAGTAGAATCATAGTCAACCAGCCAGGGCTAGTAAGGTCATGGACCTTAGAAGAGAATCAACTATCACCATTTTGTAGATCAGCATAGTTCTTTACTTATATACTAAATCTTATCCTTATATCCACAGGTATGTGTAGCTATAATCCTTCCCCAACCAATGAAAACCCTGTTCTCTACAGCAAGTACAGAAATCAAAACTGGACACAAAGTCAAGATCAATGGATTGTGGGGAGCCTAATCACAGTCAATCTATGTGCAGCACAGCTCCTGTATCCATGGCACAGGGAACATCATGAAAGAGGGAGCGAAAAGATTGGAAGAGCCAAACTTTTTTGTGACTAACTACTACATACAGAGATCACCACATACACCCATCAGGAAGCCAGAAGATAACAAAGGAGATGTGCAGACAAATTAAATGCACCTGCATATTTATTCTAAGTGCTAAATGAAAGTGTTAAATAATTACAGGCCCAAGAAACTTCAAAATTCTAGTGAGTCTACTTAGTCAAAGATTGTAAGCATATGAATTAATTAAGTCTTTCCTTGTAAAGACTAGGATTCATTTATACCACAGAATTGATAAGAATTCAACACAACAAGTACAGTAAATGGCAACAGCCCAAGGGACCTCACAACCACCTGAACAGCAGAATATGAGAATGTCCTGCTATGTGGTAACCCTCTCCCCTACTTCCTATTGCATGAAAAACTGTACATGTGAATTTGTAATAAAAAAAATTTGTGGGGCTATTCTGCTTGTTCTATAGATAAACTTCCTCCAAATAAACCTATTGTCTAGATTTGTCAAATACTACATGCATAATCCTCAATTATTATTTGATACTCAAAGCCTGAAATAGAAACTTTAAAGTGTTTATTTGTTACATGAATGAATGAATGAATGGATTTTCTAAATTGCTATATGGTTGAGAGACTCTAGTCCTCATTCCCTATCAATCAGCATAAACTATGACTGGAAACACTAGGTAAGTTGAAAAGAGATAAGTATATATGTTCCAGTCAATTGACTTATGTTTCCATGCACACATTTTCAAAGAGAATATTATTTATGCTGTCAAGTAAAAATTCTTCTTTGAATCACCAAAGTCTTTTGTGTAACTGGGCAATTAGGATGTGCCTGCCATAGTAAAATAATAAACAGGAAGCTCTGAGGATGATTGAGAGACCTTATAACGACAATAATAAAAATGAACTGCACATAACCAAAAAGATTTTGTCCCAAGCGATTAGTTAAATATTTGGTATTTATAACTTTTGCATAACTTTGTGGCTCAGGTTAAATATTAAAGTTTCCCTTGATAGCTAATTTATAACTGTCTGTTAGACAAAAGAGCAAGACATTTAACACTGATCACCTATATGCACTGGATGCTTTTAAAATCACCAGAGAAATTCTGCAAGGATAATAATCTCATGCACAGTTATTCACTTGAAGAAATAAAGGATCAAAGAGAATAACAACTGCAAGCTAAGATCTCACAATAGATATATACTTTCAACAGCTGCATTATTTCAGAATCCATGCTCTTCACACATCGCTTGCTCTATACATTGTACTAGAAGACCCTGTGGCTCCTACCACACCTGACTTCAACTATGTGCTTGACAGGGGTGGAATCACTGTCCTTCCCTTTCAGACAATAGCCAGGGGCGTAAGAGATGTCACAGCAGTTGAAAGTGATTGCAATACAAGATGGATGATGTGTAGCTGATCCCTAGAACTCACACGAAAATCTGGATGCTGTGGTGCCCATGTGTATTCCTGGGGAGATGAGAGGCAAAGACAAGAAAATTGACAGAAATTTATGAATAGCTGTCCAAAGAGAGCTCCTGCCTCAAAAAAGTGTGAAAGGAGGGAAACTACTCCTGAAAAGTTGTTTGTGGCACACATATACCTGTGTTCACACTGACATCCATACACACACCTGTGTGCGCACACACACACATCCATGAATTAACTAATTTAAACAGTATCTAACACATAACAGGTGCATAGTAAACATTTATAGCATACACATAATATTTAAGTCTTAAAATGCTCCCTCTCTTCTATTTTCTTTTTTTGAAAATTGAAATATAATTACATCATCTTTTTCATTCTTTTTCCTCCCTCCATCCCTCTTGTATATCCTGCTCATTGCTCCATTATGAAATCATAATCTCTTTTATATTCTCTCTCTCTCTCTCTCTCTCTCTCTCTCTCTCTCTCTCTCTCTCTCTCTCTCAAACACACACACACACACACTGCTGAGTCTGTTCAGTGTTGATGGGCTGGTATCCCTGGGGGCGACTATTTCTCCTGTTCTTAGCATTTCTTATTTGTCTACAGTTCTTTATCTATGGGTGAGGCCCTGCGAGACTTCCCCCTTCCATGTTAATAAGTCTATTGCTCTATTGGTCAGTGTTGTAGCTCTTCAGGTTTTGTTTAGGCAGCTGTATAGTTGATCTCTACATATATTTCCTTGGTTCTAATTTGAATAACCTTGGAACCATCTGTTAATCTGCATAAAAGAGACTGAGTTACATGAAATGAGGATGACCCATCACTACATCACTGCACCCCAGTACTTCAGAAAACCCCATTAGATTAAATACACATGAAATGAGCAAGGACTTTGAAGGCTAAAAAGACTTTGCTCGCCATCTAGTTCTCCTTCCTCTCTGAGTTCAATGGTCTTCAAAATGAGGGATAAAATAACTATTAAGCAAACACTGAAACACTTTTAGCTATTGTTTAGAACACAGAGTTCAGCCTCTTCATCCAATACTGTCACTTAAGCTAACTGGGCTAGACTGATGGTCCTCTATTTCCTTGCATGCCAGCCACCATGCTTTGTTTGACAAGCTTCTTACCTTGATTAAGACTGGAATCGGTAACTTGTCATTAGCAATAGAATACGGTAAAGACAACTGACTGTCAAATTCATGATTATGTTACATAAGACTGTAATGTCTATCTTGCTTATGAATTGGCCATGAAGGAGAAGTAGCCACATGAGGGGTCTACTCATAAGAAGGAAGTGGCCTTAACAATAGATAACATCAAATGGAGATGCTTAATACAACAGGCCTCAAGGAGGTAAATTGAGACCTTGACTGTAGGCTTGCATTCACAGCTATTTATGGAAGGATGCTGTAATATCCCTCCATAAATCACAGGTCATTATCATATTATCCCAAAGTTCTAACTGTGCTAGCAGGTGTGGCAATTTCCCACAGAGTCAGCCGCCTATGCCAAGCCTTCTCAAACTTACTTGTGAGTATTAAGTATTAATTATGTATTAATTCTTTTTTTCATTATCACAACCTGTAGTAGGTTTATCATCTATAAATTTTAATAAAATTAATTTTTAGAAAATAAGTTCAAATTGAGAGAATATAACTAATTTATATATATATATATATATATATATTATATATATATATACATAATTTAAATATCAATAATAAACCCCTAAGTGTAATACAAAAGGATGTCCATTTGGAGTAAAGATAGGCATTCCAATACTTGAAGACTTGGTCAGAAACATTAGAAAATGTAATGAAGTACTTCATGCTTGTACCCATGATTACTGTCAGTGATGCGACAAAACAACTCACCTGCAACTGAAGGGCTACTTGGCATTTGTAACTTAAGTACCACAGGCAGGGCTGCCTTTGGGTATGTCCTTCTCTAAAAAGTTGGGCATCTCTGTAAATTTCCTAACAAACTAAAGTGAAATATAATCAACTTTTATGAGTCTCTTTCTGGACAGCTCAGAGCATGCTAAAATTTGGAAACAGTACTTTGGGTTTATAACTAAGAGGAAATTAAATCTCGGCTCAGGCAATTATGAACAGGTTGTTCACTTACATGCAAATCCAGAGAGTCACTCAAGCGTTTTATGAGAAGCAGGGTAATTCCTTTCTGAGCAAGATTTTCAAGTATATTGACAGGGCATCTGGCATTCCTTCATTTACCAATCACTGTGGCAATAAAATTCCTATCCATATGTAAAATTCCTCAGATGAGAGACAGTCCTTGTTAAGAGCCACAGCTTTAATTGATAGCATTTATTACATAACATAAAATGTATGAAAAAGTTACAAAACAAGGTACAAGTATACACTTTTAGAATGGCATATAGCAGTAAAACTTTCTATAAAGCTTAATATATTGGGCACAAATACAATACTCATAGTAGTAGTGTCTTTAATTCTAAACATAACATCTCTAATACTATGTGTACTCATCCATCATATTACCTACAATATGAAGTATATGATACTAGTAATCTAGTATTAATAGTTACATGGATATTATATATTTTATATATATAAAATCAATAACTAAGAGGGTTTGGGTTATTCTCTACATTTACTCCAACAGTCTTATAATGTTTCCCTTTTTAGTCGCATTATTTGTATTTACATGCAAATATATATATATTTATTTATATATATATATATATATTGTTCATAGTACTATAGATACTATGTTTCTCTGCTATAGATACATAGAATCATAATATTAAAAGAATTGGTATGGTGTTCTATTTTATACAGAATATTACGAACAAATGAAGTGTTGATGTATTAAAGCAGATGACTTATAAGTTATCCCTACCCCTGAGGCATATATAACTGCATTATTGTACCAGATCAGAAATATGTCATAAAATATGTTGTTTGCTATAATGCTCAACAATTAATCAATGAAAAGCTCTGCTGGTGTCATTAGAGTTTAAGTGGCCTTCCACATAAAAATTATTTGCTTCCATCCATGACAAGGCCATCAGGATTTCACAGATGCCTTCTTTTTCCACAATTTATATTCCCTAAGTAGATAATTAAAGACAGTAGCACACATTTTAAGGATATGTTCCTATTTGCTGTTCTTATCATCAGGAACAATATTGGAGTTAAGGTTTGTTTTCTTTGTGGTCTTAATGCTAATTATAGTCTCTCTCTTTCTTTTCTCATTCTTTTTCCCTTCCCCCATCCTTCCCTTTCATCTGTCTTTCCCTCCCCCCACCCTTTACTTTCTTCTCTATTTTCTCTTTGGACAGAGTCTCACTCTATAGCCAAAGCTGGCCTGAAACTCACAGTGTAACCCAGACTGGCCTCAACTCACAAACCCAATTCCTCAGTCTCCTGAGTGCTGAGACCAAAGCACGCCACCACACCTGGTATATGAAGAGTCTCTAGAGTCAGCTTCAGCCATTCTTTAGTTCAGTCTTGACCTTCCCCAAACCATTTTAAATGCAACAATGTCAATATCTGGGAAAGAAGTATAAAATGCTCAGTTTCAGCTGGTTCTCAACCCAGCCGCATATCCTTCACCGACAGACTGTCCTGCCTATGGGATGTGCTGGGGTAAGGTTGGCCTGGACATAGAGGGAGTGGCCAACCAATGACTGGTCTAGTCTAAAATCTTCCCAGGAGAGTAAGCCCATACATGACACTACCTGGAGCACCTGGACCCACAGGCTGGATGACCCAGAGACAGACCTAGGATAGAACTAAACATGCTTGGAGGAAAACCAAGCGCCAAAGTAGTGATGCCTGACGATATTCTGCTATACACATAGATTGGTGCCTGGTCCAGTAGTCACCAGAGAGGCTTCATCCAGCAACTGATGGAAACAGAGGCAGACCCAGAGCCAAACATTAGGCAGAGCTCGGGGAATCCTGCATTTGAGGGGGAGAAAGGATTGTAGGAGCTAGAAGGGTCAAGGACAGCACAGAAGACTCACAGAATCAACTATTCTGGGCTCATAGGGGCTCACAGACAGGAAGGCTGCATGGGACTGACCTAGGCCCTTTGCATATATGTTACAGTTGTATATCTTGCTCCTCTTGTAGAACTCCTAACAGTGGGAACTGGGGCTGTCTATGACTTTTTTACTGGCTTTTGGGACCTTTCTCCTCATACTAGGTCACCTTGCCCAGTCTTAATGCACGGGGAGGTGCTTAGTCTTACTGCAACTTGATAGGGCTTGATATCCATGGGAGACTTGCCCTTCCCTAAACAGAAATGGAGGAGTGGATTGGAGGGTAAGAACAGAAGAGGGGGTGAGAGGAGGGACTGGGAGGAGAGGAGGGAGGGGAAACTGGGTCCAGGATGTAAAATAAATAAATTTATTTTAAAAATAAGTAAGAAAGAGAAAGAAAGAAAGAGAGAAAGAAAGAAAGAAAGAAAGAAAGGAAGGAAGGAAGGAAGGAAGGAAGGAAGGAAGGAAGGAAGGAAGGAAAGAAACTGTGTATAGACAGATTTTGTAGGAGTCAGATGATCAAGGAGTCAGCTGTGAGATTGTGTCTCCTAGTAACATCAGAAGCTATAGTATAAACTTTCACCAACATGACCGTCCAAAAGTGCGCTAAACAAAGACACCAATGAACATGCTTAGCTATGGGGGAAAGCTGGGAATGGTAGAGATGGTCCTCCCCAGGGAAGAACACACCAATTAGCTGTCCAATATCAAGTAGTCGGCCCTGAAAACACACATACGAGTAACATCATATGGACTCTTCAACAGGTTATATTTAAGAACACATATGTATATACAATAACATATACGTAAGAGAAAACTGATGGAAAAGGAGGCCATAAATTTGAGGGAGAGCAGGAGTGTGTTTGAAAGGAGGAAAAAGAATGGAGAAATGTTGTAATTAAAATATAATCTTGAAAAATAAATAACAACAACAAAAAAGAGTAGGAGTACACAGCAGAAGTGAATTATGGAGTGGATAATGTTGAAAGGAAAAGAGCTATTTTTATACTTGAAATACTATACCAAAACCATGTGAAAAGTGTTTTAAAATGTCTAACTCTTGAATACTTTTAAAACTGGCCCAGATTCACTGTTTTAATCCATAACTATAAAGGTTAGGTATATCACCTATATTTACTCTACCAGTCACATAAATTTTCTCTGTCTTAGCCAGTTAATTTGTGCTCACTATTACATGCAAAATACTGAATATTCTAAATGAAATAATCAAAGGTACAAAAGTACATAAACTATCAAATTAGAACACATTGCTGTTCCTTAATTGAACAAAGGCTTTTGGAACAGTTTCCAACTGCCAACCCAAATGGTCATTTCCTTCAATACTCACAACCTGGTAGGTAACTATTATTATCACCTTGATAGGTTTAAATGAATAGAAATACTGTGCAACCTTAGCAATCTTAAACAGTGACTGTGAGGCAAATTCTAGCTTAGACTCAATTTTCTATAATCTCTTGGCCCTTAAAAAATAGATTTAAATGTTTTTGAGAAATTATTCAACATATCATATGAAGAAACTACTTTTAATTGGTGCAAATTATAGATGCCTCTGCAATCAATTATCCTTTTCCTCCAGGTTTGAGTTTGGACAGCTTTATTTAGGACAAAGTGACCAAAAAGTCTACCTCTATTTCTGCAATGCCTGAATCCATTCCCTAAGTCCATTAGTAACAGACACATAGAACACAAACCAAAGTAGGTCTCTACTTTACCTGAATATCCATGTTTCTCCTAAAATCCGAAAAATGTCTTGTAAGAAATTTGTATTGAGAAATACATAGCTATCTCCAGTTCTTCAGGAGATTTCCTTGTTGACATATGTGATGTATCCCTGCATTAAAACTCTAGAAAAGAGGGGAATGACTAAAACAGTCATTTTTCAGATTTCTTAAGAAGAACCAGAATTTCTCCCAGAAATGAGTTCACATTAGCACCTGACTCTGCTCTAAATTCCATCCTTTGGGTGTCTAGAGTCTGCTGTGAGATTCCAGAACCAGCATGTGCAGAAAACCTGCAGAAGGCATTTCTACATCACCCCCACATGGTCTTAGAGTCAACAATGACCTCTATTCTTTGTTTATGTCACAATAATTAATCAAAAAGAGTTTTCATTTCTTAATTACCTTGACAATTAAGACTTTCTCTTCATTTTAGAGAAAGAAACTCTGAAGAAGAAAATATGAGTGAACTTGGTTCTAGGAGTCTAGCTACCCAGGCCTAGATATTCTTGATCTAAATTCTATCAATGTATGTTAAGAGGTAGCACAAATCTTCCCCAAAATCTATACTCCCAGATAAAAGAGTTATCCCTTCACCCTAGGCTCTTGAAAGGTGGAAGGAACTGATGCCAACTCTACTTCACCCCCCAAGGGCATCACATACATGGCTACAGGCCAAGTTCTTTGATTTCCTAGAAAAAAATCCCACGGAACCATGAAAATGAGAATTCTGGGGCATCTTCTCACCTCTGCATCTGCTTTCTGCTGGTTGTTATTTTTTTAGTGATAATCTAGAAGGGCAATGCTGAGTTGAAAGAAGCAGAAAATGTGTAAGATCTACATTTCAGAGTGGCACCAGGTCATCAACAAAGGACTCCACAATTTTGCTCTCCAATAAGTCACTTGTATGTTGAAACCTGAGAGACACTCTACTAAAACCAGTAAAGGCATGTGTGCTCTGAAAAGGAAGGACTCAGATTTTAGTTCTCAAAAGTCAACACCTAGAATGTAATTTCCTTACCTTTCAGCATCACATGCAAAAGACCACGAAAGTCAACCATTAAGACACCTTTACTGTGTGCCACTGTTAAACAAATGCCCAAGTCACATCCCTGGAATACACCCTAAGGACATGTTTGCTCACCTTCATTTGTAGAGATGCAAAACATCATGGGAAGTTTTGCCTTTCATTCATAAAATGAAAACTGTGCCAAAAACACAGGCATGATTCAATTAAACTGGATGACCAGCCAAGGGCCCTTTTAGCTTCCTCATGTAATGAAAACGGCTGTGCATATTGATCAAGGACTCCAGTAGGAAATCACATACTAAGTGGTGGATCAAGGAGCATGGGGTCAAACAAAGGGACAGGAAAAGGATGTACCTTCAAACGAGGTACTTTATAAGCATTGAAGTTCAGAAGGAAGCAACCGTTTTCACAAACATAGACCACAGATCCATTCCAGGACCTGCTATAGTCTATCACTTTGGGTATATTTCAAAACACAGCAACCCCTCTGTGCAGCAGCCAGCTTCCTGTGACAGCTTTACAAACGTTGGGCTGTTTTCTGGATTCTCTGCTAAGAAGCCTGGGGTGATGGGATGTGTGAGGACATGCTGGTCTCCTGTGGATGTTTAGAACCATTTCACAAAAAGAAGCCTAGCACTGGCAGTCTTCCTTGACTTTTCTTTTTTCTTTTCTTTCATGGTAATGGAGGTTGGACTCAGGAGCTCACTCATGATAAGCAAGGGCTCTGCCACCGAGCTTCACCCACACCCGGTACTTTTGTGTTTTGCTTTGTTTTAAATTTTGAAGACAGACTGACTCTAGCACTCGGGCAGATCCTGATTTGCAATCCTGGTTCTGCCTTCTGGTTAGCTGATTTTACAGTCACGTGCCACAAGATAAATTCCCTGTTGGTTTTTTAGCCCAGTCTGCTTACTGTCTCCATAAATGCAGAACTGTGAACCCCACCTCAATCCCAGTCCTTCAGAAAGACAGCTTTACCCAGGTCTGCATGTAGCTCCTTTCTTCTTTGCTCTGTCTAAGTAGTTACAGCATGGGAGGTGAACTACAGCCACACCTTTTGCTAGGGTTTAACATAGTCTAAAATGCTTCTGAAACCTTATGTTTCTGGTGCAAAAATTAAAATAATTGTAATTTTAAACTATTATTGCTGAATTAACTTTTGATCACAATGCATAAAATGTTATAAAACCAAATGTCTTTCCCTAAAAACAGAGAAAAGTCACAAAGAACTCTTTTGGCCTACAATATAATGAATGACATCACTTGAATATTTGGGGGAAGAGGTTTTGGAGGTGCTGACTACTTGTTATTGTGGAATCAGGAAGAGAGCTAGCTTTCCTTTGCTATTAACTCCCAAGGGTTCAAGTATGGTTTTCAAAGTGCTCTGATATTAATTAGTTGCTACTGTGTCAAACACTGCACCCTTGTTTCAATATTTCAGCCTTATATTATCCCAAAAGGCTGAATGGAAATGAGCTACCGGTTCCTCACTACCTTCAGCCGCTCTTGGTGGCTGGTTTTTAGTGGCTGAGTTTTCAAGTGCAGATAAAACATAGCTTCTAGAGAACCTTCTAGGTTTTTCACTTTGTGTCTCATGGTTTGTCACCAAATAGAGGAGGAAACAGTTTCTTATATTTTCTCTGAGAAATGCTAAAAAACATACAGCTGTCACTAGGAAAATGTCTGAACCATAAAAAAAAACTCTCATCTATTCTAAACCTGGTTTTGAAACAAGACTGCCATAAGGAAGTAAAGGCAAGACCTCCACAGGATTGAAGTTTCATGAATGTGTCTGACATAGCTGAAATAAGAAGTTATTTCAGTCTGCGAGAGAAAATGGTATAAGAACAAAACTGGAGGGTTGTGGGAAACAGGCCTCTTTTACACAGAAAAGTGCATAATGAACCTTGTGAATGAATTTCCCATTCATCTAGTTCCTGGTGATGGAAAGCAACGGACATGCAATTCACGGGCTCTTTCCCCATCTCCACTGCATTCTAAGAATTTCCAGACGTGTAAATGCTCAGAGCTACTGAATGAGCACCTACAGTTTGGACATTGTACCATGACAGATGCACGGTGAAGATGTTTCAATAATGATGTGAAACCCAGGGGCATTTGCTGAGCAATGCTGCCTGAGGTCCTGCTGTACTACACAGGACCACAGTAACAAAGCAACACTGTTGTTGGAATTCATAGATCTCTCTTTGTCTAAAGATTCTGACAATGAGTGCCAACTCATTTTTCATTCAAAAGTATATCAATCACCATATTTATTAGTTAATAAAGTTGTGTTAAATTGACTTTGATTTTTTTATTAAGAAAATGTTTTCATTCATTTTACACACCAGTCAAAGATCCCCCTCTTTTCTCTTCCCACACCCCCAACCTTCCCCTCCCAACCCATCCCCCTCTTCCCACAAGAAAGCAAGGCCTCCCATAGGGAGGCACATCCAGTAGAGGCAAGTCCAAGCCCTTCCCCCTGCCTCAAGGCTGCATGAGGTGTCCCATTTAAAGGAGAAAATGTATGTAGAAAGAAAATTATTTTCCTGGCTTTTTTTTGTGTGTGTAAGTTATTTGGCTTTGATTTCTAAATAAGAACCACACTTTCTGAATGAAAATCTTAGGATCAGATGACATATGCTAGGCTAAGATCTCTGGACACACTTCTTGCCCTTTAGGGAAGATGCCCCATGCTGGAGTGACATCCTCTCTGGTGATGAGAATCTTGAAGTCTGGGATCCCTGAGTAAAGACAGTGTCATGCAGACCTCTGCTTGGCAGAGGTGTTTCATCTGGGAAATGGAGGGTGGTAGGACACTGGCCTTCAGGACAAACCAACCATAAGCTGAGGTTGAGTTCAACTCCTCTCTCCTGTCACACAGCCTCCTGGAAAATGCTTATGTCTATCTTTCTTTCTGAAATAAAATAGAGGTGTGGATTTGGGGACATAGGAAGAAGGTAGAACAATCTTCAGTGCCAAAGGAACAAATACTCCTTCCTATGGGTCTTTCTCAAG
The DNA here is from genome assembly GCA_902168425.1 of Peromyscus attwateri. Classification (NCBI taxonomy): domain Eukaryota; kingdom Metazoa; phylum Chordata; class Mammalia; order Rodentia; family Cricetidae; genus Peromyscus; species Peromyscus attwateri. The sequence continues at coordinate 5,079 of CABHPP010038851.1, read as the reverse complement.
CTATCAGTCAGAGGGAACTGTAGTCTTATTTTCAGGATTCCTATTAACATTCTGCAACACACAAGACTCATGGGAATAACCAGCAAGACAGACATAATTCTGCAGCATCAGGTTGAGAGCTTCTGCATGTACAGCTGTAATTCTTGGTAAAACCAAGACCAATAATCCACCATCGGGCTTTTGGTGATTTCATCCCTCAACTCCGACTACCTCTGCTAAATTATCCAACTCTTAATCCTTACTTTCAAATGACTCAGAGAATTATTTTTAAGCAGTGATTTGACCAATACAGTGTGATTAATTTTATTTTGGCTTCATTTTGATAAACTTCTCCCTCAATAATTATTATCCTATAACTCAGAAACACTTATAAAGTGGTGAACATGAGAGAAGGGAGCTGGTGTGTCTGCACTCATTATACAAAATGAGTCTTTCACTTTCCTTCGAAACCAATCTACCTCATTAACTTCATTTTTATATGTTTCCATCTAAGATTGATCAGAATACTCATTCTAAACTGCTCTGAAATTTATATAAAGCATTCTATTTTTATCTTCCTATTTTTGTACTTTATTGGGCCATCCACATTATCGAGCCCATTTCATAATTGGACTCTTTCTCTTCTGATTACTTTAACCTGTCCCCAAGTATAATTAGACCCCATTTACCATCTGACTAAATTCTATTTTCATTTTAGTATGGTCTTCCTAGCCCTACAAAGTCTTTAATTTTTTCTTTCTTAAATGTACTCTTTTTACCTGCCCCCCCCCCACTGAAACCCACCAGAGAAAGTAACTACTATAATGTAATCCTATGCTTCTTCCTAAAATTTTGTAGAAAATTCTGAAACTTTTCTTCCTTTCAACTCTGGGCAAAAGATTTCATAAGATTTTAAGTTTCCTTGCCATCTTTCTTTGTTACTAAAGCTCTCTTGGTATTTTTGTGGATTGCATGATAGCTTACAAGTGATACTCAGACAATGACCTTCACTTGGAGGTTTTATTAGGTACAGTGAATCTAAGTTCAGGCATTGTGAAAGATACTTAGATTTCATCATTGCCCTGATGGGATTAGATGTCCCTCTTTAACAATTTAATAATTCCACCATTTATGGAAGGCTTTAGCTTTTAGATAAATGCTTCAAACTTGGGTCACACCATAAGTGATTCCACTATATATATACCCTAGGTACTAAATTAAAGTTCAAATTTAACAGAGCATAAACGATCTCTGAAAAATATACACGCAGGAGGAGTTTAATGTGGAGCAGTCATTTCTCACACTAAGAGATCATGAAGTAGTAAACTAACTTTTACCTCATCCAGGGATCCCTTAGGACAAAGTCTTAATGTGAAGAAAAAGGTGACAGTGATGGGTAGCCTATGCTTTACCCCCAACCCCTAGTGCACACAGGTCATGCAAGTAGGAAATTAGAGGCCACATTCTAATATTTGACGGTATCAGAACATTTCCCTTCAAATCGAGGAATCTAAATTGGTGCCTTTAGTTTTTACTCCCCCCCCAAAAAATATATAAAAGAATCATGTGTAAGGGGCCATCCTGTATCATAAGGCTTTATGGGATTAATAGGTTTTTCTGTACCCCAACAATAGGTTTCCCTGCTGACGCAGTAAGCCAGATCAAGCAGAAGTGAAAAATAAAAGAACAGGTTCATTTGAGTAAAGCAACTCCCTCCGGAGTGAGTTCTCCCATCCCAGAGATCAAGACCAGAGAAGTCAAGTACCGGAACTAAAACAGGGAGATAATATAGCTGTAGGCAAGGGAGCGATGATGAGGCGTCTGCCACTACCCAAGTACATTCAAAAGCTGGAATGCTTAGGTGGGGACTTAGGCTGCTGGCAGCAACCAATGGGGGTGGGGGTGGGGGGCGAGTTGCAAAAGTCGCCAGGATGTGGAACTGGGCATTTTGGTGCCTTTTCTTTGTTGGAGATTCTCTGAAAAGGCTGGTTTTGAAGAGTAGAATGGGACTTTTGGGTTCATGCAGGGACAAGCTGGAGGTTCCCACCGAAAAGGGATACCAGTATATATGAGTATAAATATGCAAATTAGACCACCTATATACAGAAATAACTAAGACTGAAACTAGAGTGATATAAATCCATCAAAGATTTCAGAAGAGCAAATCGTTATTTTGAAAGAAAAAAAAAACGAAAATAAATAGAAATACATAAATCAAGGAAGTAACATGTCAGGCGAAGCCCTTAAACCTATTTCCTGTCACCTTCCCCAAGGTTAACAGGAGAGAGACGCAGATGCTCCATGGTATGTTTTCAATTTTGTGGCTTCCCACAGTCAAAAAGGCAGCAATCTCCCCGCCCCAGGCAAAGCAGGAAGCCTCTCTCCTATTAAGCAAAGGTGTTTTTTGTACTTGTTCCCAAAGATGAAGGGAAAGGAAGAGGTGAAAGGCTGAATTTAAATGTCAGCCAAACAAGTTAAACCAGCCATCTAAAATGTGACATTCCAAACTGTTAAACTTAATAATAATAATAATCTCAAAGTGACTGTGAGATTGAACGATTGTTTTCCTAACTTCCAGGAGGAACGAGGTCCTCCTGAAGTGCGTTTTGTAGGCAATTCAATAACTAAAAATGAAACATAAAAATTCACTTATCCTATACTTTAAAAAGATCACCTCACTTTAAAAATGGAAAATGGAACATTTTAAAAGCTACTTTTCCATGCATTTATGATGTTTCTTTCCTTCTACAGGCAAGAACAATGATATCTCTTTAACTCTTGCTTGATAATGGAACTATATTAACACGCTTCAAGAAATTACCCTGTGCTCAGACAATAGACAGACTCTAGTCAACTGGTATTTGCAGCATATTATAAGAGAACTATCATGCTTTACTGTAATATGAGGAAATGAAGAGCCCCAGGGATTCTAATCAGTCCTTAGTATTCCTTCTTTTTTTTCTTGCCCAAAATATTACCTTTACAACCCACAAATTGTACTCCTCTCATTTTCAAACATAGAGGAGAAGAAGATTATTTCTTAAAAGTATTTACTACTTTTATTCTATGTGTATGTGTTTGCCGGCTTGTTTATATGTGTACCATATGATTGTTGGTACCCACAAAGGCCAACAGAGGGCAGCAGATCCCCCGGAGCTAGAGTTACAGTGGACCAGATGTATGTGTGCTGGGAACCAAACTTGAATGCTCTGCAACTCTGCAAGATCAGTAAGTGCTCTTAACTGCTGAGTCATTACTCCAGCACTTCCTCTCCCCACCCCACCACAAAAAAAAAAAAAAAAAAATCTTAAAGTCCTATTTTCTGTTTCCAGTCCTGCCAGTCTCTTGCCACCCAAATTTAAACACACAACTTCCTTATTGCTCAATTCTAATTAAAACCAAGCTTACATAGTTCCCAAGTGGGAAATGCTTTTATAATAACACACACACACACACACACACACACACACACACACACACACACACACTTTCACCTGCCTATCAGGATTGTAAAGGAGGATATAGGCTCATAGCTTCCATGGAGATATGGAGAGCATGGTTCTGAATATAAGTTATTTACAATAGCTACTAGGTAACCGCAAATGAGCCTAAGAAGGAGATCGCTCTTGGGAGGGAAAAAAAAAGTCATCTTTTCCTGAACAGCATGGGAAACAGATAGAAAGTTTGACTCTTCCATGTGACATCAGAATATAAAAGTTCATCAGTAAATTTCTTCCTCTGAGATATATATCTAGCTAATAATATTGTTTAGTTGCTACTCAGTTAAATAAGTCTTTTTTCACAGTTTCATAATGATTATAAATTCTTTACCCTTATAGGTGAGGTCGTTGTGACCCAATGGATCTTCCTAGGAGGCTCCCTTTAGAACATGTGTTCTCAACCTGTGGGTCAAGACCCCTCTGCGGGGAGTAGTTTCACAGGGGTCACATATCAGACATCCTGCATCAGATATTTACATTATGATTCATAACAGTAGCAAAATCAGAGCTGTGAAGTGGCAATAAAATAATTTCCTGGTTGGGGGTCACCACACCATGAGGAACTGACTGTATGAATGAAAGGGTTGCAGCATCAGGAAGGTTGGAACCGCTGCTTTAGAATGGATGAGAAGCACTTGCTTCATATCAGATCTGCCTGGAAAGCACATACTTCACCTTCTCTTCAAGAAGCAGACACTGGCTTTCAGGGTCACCAATGGCCACCTGTTCATTTGTCCACAGCATTTCTGTGGTCTCCTGATGGTCTTCACAATGATAGCATCTATGTGCCTGGTGGTTGAATCCACAATGGACTAAGTAACAGGCTTCTGAAGATCAGAAAGAGACTCGAAAGCAACTGGGCTCTTACAAATTGAACAGTCCTTAGTATCAGGAAGGTAGCACCATTAGCCTATTCTCCTGTCGTCTGGGAATTAGAAAATCTAAGGTAATGTATACAAGAATTTAATGTAGAGCAAAGCTTTCATGACTAGAACAAGATAAATATAACACTGAAAAGAACAAGAGAGATACTTTTAGTGTTTTCTTCTCTCTGGGGTACCAAGATCTCTTTTCAGGCATTTCAGAAAGTACCTCCCAGTTAGTTTGTCCTTCCTTGATACTTCTCAAGTCATCAATATGCCAATGCCCAATGGATACACCTACAACATAACTCTTACACAGAAGGTTCAGGAAACATCAAGGAAGAGAAGTTGGAAAGATTGTAAGCACCAGGAAGTCTGCTGTGAGATTGTGTCTCCTAGAAATGACGGGAGAGTTACACTATGATGTCACAACAATAGGGATGCCTGAATAAGACTTGAATAGTGACAATACCAGTAGACCTGCTAACATAGAAGGGGAAATTTCACAGGATCTCATCTCTAGACAAAGGACAATAGTCAGCTAAGGACTGCTGACAAAGAGAGTATTAGTTTTCCCAGGGATTAGCCCCTAATTGATTTTTCTAGCCCTGAAATCATATACACACAAATAGCACTAAACCAAACTCAGCAGTCTGTATTTATATACTTATGCATTTATACACATTCATATATGTATATACATAAACATACATATATATATATATATATATATATAT
>CABHPP010038848.1:0-36301 GCA_902168425.1 Peromyscus attwateri | reverse complement strand
TTTTTTTTTTTTTTTGTGTGTGTGTGTGTAGCCCTGGCTGACCTGGAAAAAACTATGTGGACCATATTGCCCCCATCTATATCCTAAGTGCTTAGATAAATACCACCACATTTGGGAATTTTAGAATATTTTTTAAGAATATGTTGTATCCTTTGTTATTTCCTACACTTTCCTTTTGCTCATATACTCAAATCAACACTCTCCCAGAATTCAGGAGACTCCCTGGTGTGGGAGTACAGATAAAACAAGGACAAGGAATCATGCAGACATAATGTAGGCCAGTTTCAGACTTGGAAAGACAATTCTTTCAGGGCTTCTGTAAACACCAGTTCTAGACTTGTGGTTACATGTGAAGAGAAATTGCAAATGTGTAGAGTTAAATCCTGCACTAACCTGAATCTCATTCACATTTACTTGACCTGTGCTGTGATTTATCAGGGTTTAAAAGTGAAATAACAATATAGATAATGTTGGTGTAACAAAGAGATACTCTTGAAAGAGAGTGACTCTGACACTTTCTGTACCAGCTTCCACCAAAAATAAGCACACAAAACCGTGAAAATATAAGTCACAGTGTAAGGAGCAGTTTTTGATATGAATATTTCTCGGCTTAAAATGTGATTGATATGCATGCAATAATGCAATTTCCAGCCTTGTACTCTTCCTGGTAACTTTCAGAATGGCAAGCAACTAATCTGCATTTACCTTAGAAAGGACAACTTTTATAAATATTCTTTTGGTCACATGTACAACATTGACTTTTTGAAAAACCACTTTTAGATCTAGTCCTTCAGAAAACTAAAGGTATAATATCAATTGTAATTTTTAATATGGGACAGAGAAAGACAATAAATAAATGCTGTTTTGCATATTTTAAGATCAAAATCAACAATAATGGCATATTTAGATTCAGTTGTTCTTGCATTAATATTTGTGCTCAAATTTTTATAACAGGCCAGAGTGAAAGTTCACATTTAACCTGTTAAGTTTTCATTTGAGAAAAGATGATACCTATAGAAAAAGTAAAATATTTCAAATGATATTTAATGCTATTTGGTATGGTCATAAGTAGATATTTCTGACATAAACTATGGTAATATTTATGTCTACAGTATTGTTAGTTCAGTAGCATACTGTGATGGAAAATTACTTCTAGCACACATAAGGTATTGTTTAATATTTATTGGATTAACAAAGTAAAATAGAAGAAAAAAGAAAGATTCTTTAGCCAGAGAGTCTTACAGCTCTGAAAAATGCCTTTGACAATAATGAAATGTAAAGGATGGCAGCTTAAAAGGGAGAAAGAATTAGTTGGCTTTGGAATTAAGAGTGCAGGCTGTTGTTAGGGAGGACCCATGTTTTGTTCCCAGTGCCTACATGGTGGACCATAACCACCTGTGACTCCAGTTCCAGAGATTCAAAACCTTCTTTTGACCTCATGGGCCCCTGGCATGCAATAGTTCATATACAAAGATGCATGAAGAAAATAACACATAAAAATGAAATAAATAGGCCGGGCGTTGGTGGCGCACGCCTTTAATCCCAGCACTCGGGAGGCAGAGGCAGGCGGATCTCTGTGAGTTCGAGGCCAGCCTGGGCTACCAAGTGAGCTCCAGGAAAGGCACAAAGCTACACAGAGAAACCCTGTCTCGAAAAACCAAAAAAAAAAAAAAAAAAAAAAAAAATGAAATAAATAAATCTAAAATACACTTAAAAGATGACAACTTTAATATGGTTCAGAGACCCCTAAATACAGCTGGGAAGTGTATTTGATAATTTTGACTAAAATTGATAACAAATATCAAAGAGAACCTTGAAACATTATTATTACCTTGCTGGCTCAATGACATTACCTATTTAAATTCTGTAAACAATTCCATTAATATAATGTGTAAAGCTTTATGTTTGTAAATACCCAATAATTCACAATTGAAATATTCCCAGGGTCTAGGGGATTCTCCTTGATAATACATAAATGGTGAATAATGGGGAAGAGATTTAAAAGATGCATGAAAATTACAAACATTTAATACAAAACAAAGGGAATATATTAATAAAATCTCATGATATTGGGGGTGTCTGCTCAAAGGACAGATTTCAACAATTCTTCTCATTAAAAAAGATAAAAATAGCCGGGTGGTGGTGGCGCACGCCTTTAATCCCAGCACTCGGGAGGCAGAGGCAGGCGGATCTCTGTGAGTTCAAGGCCAGCCTGGGCTACCAAGTGAGTTCCAGGAAAGGCACAAAGCTACACAGGGAAACCCTGTCTCGAAAAACCAAAAAAAAAAAAAAAAAAAAAAAAAAAAAAGATAAAAATATTAAATGATGGCCATGTTATTTAGCTCCAATACTGTATTGTATCTTTCCAATAAGCATCGCAAATTTTCCTTTAAATTTATGAAGGATAAATTTTTTATTGTTTGTAATTTCATGAAGACATATAACATCTCCCTATAGCTTCCCTCCTACTTCTTTCCTGTCTCCTATCAAACCCCTTTCCTCCAAGTCCACACACTCTTTCTGAAAGTGCTGGAGATCACTTAGTGCTGCCAGAATGTTTCAGGTGCAATGTCACCCACAGGAACATAAGCAGCCTCCCAGGGGCCCTATCTCTGCAGAAAACTGATTCCCTTTCCAAAGAACAAACTTTTAAAAATGCATTTTCAAAACAGATACAAAGATAGAAAAACATAGGTTTCCTAATACACAAAAATAATCTTGTTCTAAAATTTTCTTAAGTCAAAGACTATTTTCTTTTATCATTCTTTATTAAGAAATTTTCTACTCACTCCACATACTGTCCACAGATTCCCCCCTCCTCCTTCCTCACACCCCCAGCCATCTTTCCCAAACCACCCCGCATCCCCACATCCCCCAAATCGAGATCTCCCATGGGGAGTCAGCAGAGTCCAGCACACTGAGCCTAGGTAGGTCCAAGCCCCTTCCCACTGCACCAAGGCTGTGCAAAGTGTCACACCACAGACACCGGGTTCCAGAAGCCTGCCCATGCACCATGGACAGATCCCGATCCCCCTGCCTGGGTGCCCCCCAAACAGTTCGAGCCCAACAACTGTCTTCCATATCCAGAGTGCTTAGTCCAGTCCCATGCTGGTTCCACAGCCACCAGTCCACAGTTCATGGGTTTCCACTAGTGTGCCCAATCATCTCTGCACGTCCTCCCATCATGATCTGGACATCCTTCACCTGCAGTATCTCTCCTCTCTCTCATCAATTGAATTCCCGGAGCTCGGCCTGGTGCCTGTGGACTGGGTGTGGGGCAGTGGCAGAAGGCGAGGAGTTGGGGATGAGAACATAGGGAAATGGGAGGGTCAAGCTGGAACAGGGACAGAGTGGGAGGTCAGGGAGGAAGATACCATGATAGATGAGGACATCATGGGAATAGGAAGAGGCAGGGTGCTGGGGAGGCTCTCAGGAATTAACAAGGTTGACCCCACCTTGGTCTGCTGGCAGTGGTCCAGAGGGTGCCTGGACCAGTCTACTCTGGTGACCAGCCTAGCAAATAACCTAGCTGTCATCATAGAGCCTTTGTCCAGTGACTGATGGAGGCAGATGCAGAGATCCAAAGACTATTTTCGAATTCTACTTTCTCTTTTATTTTATGCTTACTTCCTTTAAGAGGTTTTCATCAAATTTAATCAAGTAATAGAAATGGGTGATTAGGCCCTGATTGACCTTATATCTTTAAGTAATTCTACACAGAGTTCTTTCTCACTTATTAGAGTTATTTTATATGCTGAGCCTGACAGTTGAAGTTATGGCTGAACTGATGGAAGAGGTTTTGTATTGTAATGTGTGTGTGGTATATTTTTATGCTGCTCTTTCTCATCTATGTTGGCTCAGCAGCCATCTATAAGACAAATTTGCTGTCTTCTACAGCAGTGATAAAGTCATTTTACATATGAAAAGTGATATATCAATTTCTCTCTATGTCATTTTATTACTTACAATTAATCTGCTGATATCAAAATTGATTTAAAATTACATCATTTTAGTCATAGCTAATTAATTTGTGATTTAAGAAACTCCATATAGGGATGTGGCCTTATTCTGCATTTCCTTGTGGTTGTGTGCTTACAAAGAACAATTTTGGGAAATATTTAATATTGCTCAAAAGGAACAAGATAAGGAGTGATTAGATTTAGGTTTAAATCATAATTCTCTTCTTACTAGGTGGATATTTGTCAAGCCATTTGTACCTGAGCCTGTGGATCCTTACAGATATTCCATGAATATGTAAGTTTTAATTGGGACGTTTTAAAGTGTCTAGAATATAAAGAGTTTTATTATTACTTTTTTAAAATTTATTCTTTTCTCATACAATACATCCTGCCTCCCCTCCCTCTACTTCCTCCCTCCACTTTTCCCTCCCCACCCCACTCTACCCCAGATCCACTGCTCTTCCCTTTCCCTTCAGAGAAGAACAGACCTCCCAGGGATATCAAAAGAATAGGGCATAATAAGACACAATAAGACAAGGCACAAATCCTCACATCAAGGCTGGAAGAAGCAACCCAGAGCTCTGCCTAATGTTTGACTGTGCTCCCATCAGCTGCTAAGAAAGCCTCTCTGATGGTGATTGCATTAGGCACTGATCTATAAGTATAATAGAATGTCATTAGGAATCGTATCATTGACCTTTCTTTTCTTTTCTTTTCTTTTCTTTTTCTTTTTCTTTTTTTTTTGCCAGTATTGTTTGGTTCTATCTTTGGTGTCTGAGCACATAGCTTCTGGTGCCTAGTGATCTGAGCAGAGTCGGGCATGGGCTCTCTCTCTTAGCATGTGCCTAAAGGTTGACCAGTCTTTGGTTGGCCACTCCTACAAGTTTTCAGCCACTATTGCCCCAAAACATTTTGCATCAGAACCTGTTGCATGAATCCTAAATGATCTTAATAAAGACCTGGATCCAGATATTGGGGTAAATGCTAAGAGATTAGAGGAAACAAGCCACAGCCACTTCTCACCTCACCAACTCCTCAGCCAAAAGGAGAAGATCCTGTCTCCATGAATTCTCAGACTGAATGCCTCTAAATCCTCAGCCAAAAAGGCCTTGTTCCTGTCTTCTCATGCCTCATAAGCCTTTCTCTGCCCAGCCACTTCACTTTCTTATCTCAACCTTCCTAATGCTGGGATTAAAGGCCTGTGTGCCTCCCAAATATTGGGATTAAAGATGTGTACCACAACTGCCTGGCTGTTTCTCTTCTAGACTGGATCAATTTCATGTTGTCCAGTGTGGCCTTGAACTGACAGAGATCCAGACAGATAGATCTCTGCCTCCTGACTGCTAGGATTAAAGGGGTGTGTAACCACTGCCTGACCTCTATATTTAACTCTGTGGCTGGCTCTGTCCTCTGATCTTCAGGCAAGCTTTATTAGAGTACAACAAATTATCACCACATTTCCTCTTTTTTGTCTAAAATAATAAAAGAAGGTTATAACTAATATAAGAAAAACTATATACAATAAATACAATAACCATGTACAATACATACAGTATACAGTCAAGAATTACATTAACAATGTCCAATCCATAAACATTTGACAAATTCAGAGAAAATACTCCATTATTTATCCTATTTTGGTGAGTCCAAAATGTTGTACCTAATTTACTTTCTATCCTAACTTGTATTACCAACCCCAAACTGTCTTTTGATGTCTTTCATACTTATACACTTTATACTTCCTTAGTGAGTTTCTTTTCTGAGTTCCTTAACAAAGAAAACTATAACTATTACTATCTAGTCTTCAACTCCATCAGAGACCTGGGAAGTAAATAATATTTACTGAGCAAGTAGGAAATGCAAGTGAACAACTTCCAAAAAATGTGAGAAATGACAGAAACAGCTAGCTGCCTGGACAGTCACCCAAGGTTCCTTTGCAACATTGGGGCATCCATCTTTGGCCTACAATCCTAGCATATCTGACAGACTAATCTGTGAAGCAGAATTTTCTAAAGAGCCTTCCTACCTTGTCTTTACAAGGATTGGCAGTCCTTTCTTTTGTGTCCTGCTTGTCCACTTTGGATAACATACTGTCTGCAGTTCATGTAAGGGCACTTTCTTGCCCAGTGGCTAAATTTTGCCACAAAGAAAGCAAACCCCCTATAGAGTTTCTTCAATGCCCATCATCTTCTTTGAAGCAGATTGGTGCTGCCAGGAGCAGACATATCTCATTGTCATAAAAACAAAGAAAAAAATATATGTTATTAAAACATCCTAAATGCCATATTCTATAGATCTCCAAAGTGTTTGAAGATGACCTATTTATCTAAAATATATTTCCATTTAACCTTGAAAACATACCTAATATGACTACAAGTTTGATTGTAATAGGTGACTAAATACTAACTTGCATTTCTTTATATCCTAATTAGTTGGTAATAATAACTTTCAAGGATTAGCAATTTACACTACATTGTTAAATGAGTTGTATAGGTACAATACCTTGAACAATACCTCATTTTTTTTAAAAGTAGATTTAATAATCTACGTTTTTTATCTTATCATATTCATATTCTCTCTTTTTTCTTCTCAGAGTAGATTCAATAATCTATGTTTTTATCCTATGTGGCTTGAGTTTTCCTGCCTGGCCCACGGTCATACAGTTTGTAAGCAATATAAGTCTCTGTGTTTACTCGGTTGGGTCTGAGCGGCTGTGGGACTGGCAGGTGAAAGAGATTTATCCTGACCGTGGGCCAGGCAGGAAAACTCTAGCCACAAATGGCGCCAGAACATGGGGCAGGAATTTCCACTTAAAACATGAGAAAGAGTAAAAAGAAGATTCTAAAACGGAGCTAAAACAGCTTCCTAGTTGTCTTTGTCAAGTTAGCTGCAGCCTGCTGGCTTGAACTACTGTATGGCGGGTTCCTGGCATGCGTGTTTGACCAGAGTATGGCGGGAATGAGGCATCTGCAAGTGGTACATTAAGCTGCATGGTGGATTTAGCTTTTGCTAGTACAAAATAAAAAAAAGAGGTTTCTGGGCTAAATGCTGCTTGGATAGAAGCATAGACCCATGAAGGCTCCCAGAGCTGATGGTAAACAGACCACCGCCATGTTGGGAAGCTGAGGTGGGCGGAGCCAGTAGCCACAGCACCGTTTCAGTCTTAGAATGCTGCAGTTTAAAGTAACAGGTTCACAATAAGACAGATTCAGATGGAACAAGACTTTAAATGCTTTAAAATGTGTGTAAAAAAATACGTAGGCTTGAAAGAGAAAAAAAAAGGTGATATATACAGTTATATAAAGAAATAAATAGTTTTGAAAAATGAAGTCTTTAAAGAGACAGTAAAGGTAGTATAAAATATAAGCCACGTAAAGATGGATATCACACAGAGAATCTGCATTGTGTTGTCTTTGGGATTCTTAACTGCAGAGAGATATTTGATTGTAAGGGAAGCTGAGTTAAACCAATATGTATATTTTAAAGATACCTTGACTTCAAAATTTGGATGTAAAGATATGTTGCTTTGGAAAGAAAGCTCTGATTTTGTTTCCACAGAAAGCCAGAGGCTATGGATTTGTTCCAGATTAAGATACATCAGGTTTGACCAGCCAAGACCACCTGAAAGGTCTCCGATGACACCATGGCTCAGATGACCCAACATCCAGAACTGTTTCAAGGCAACTGGCTCAGACGATACACCCTCACGGACTACTCCATGATCCTAAAATTTTCTTTGTGTCCCCATAAGATACAGTGCCCCCCTCCAGCAGGAAGCAGTAAGAGAAGCTGCGCCCAAATTCCCAAATTATATGTAATTTACTTTAAGGTTAAAACCTTCCTTTTTGGGAAAAAAACGGGGGGAAGTGCTGTGGGATGTTCTGTATGGCAAATGTGTTGCTAATAAAACACTGATTGGCCAGTGGCTAGGCAGGAAGTACAGGCAGGACTAACAGAGAGAATAAAAAGAACAGGAAGGCGGAGGGAGTCACTGCCAGCCACTGCCAGCCAGCCACCGCCAGGACAAGCAGCATGTAAAGATGCTGGTAAGCCACGAGCCATGTGGCAAGGTATAGATTTATAGAAATGGATCAATTTAAGGTATAAGGACAGTTAGCAAGAAGCCTGCCATGGCCATACAGTTTGTAAGCAATATAAGTCTCTGTGTTTACTCGTTTGGGTCTGAGCGGCTGTGGGACTGGCAGGTGAAAGAGATTTATCCTGACCGTGGGCCAGGCAGGAAAACTCTAGCCACAAACCTACCATTTCTATATCTTTTTTTTCAGAATAGATTCAATAATCTATCTTGTATTTTATCATATCTATATCCTCTTTTTTTTCAAAACAATAATCCTGAATTTAATCTTCTTTGTTTAGCCTTTTTCCTGATCATTAGCAATAACAACTTGTAACCAACCATCCTAAACAATGACAATTATCCATAACCCATTGAATGACCAAAAACCACTCACCCTACCTCTTGGGAATGTGGGTATTATGTTCTTAAAATTACTTCCTGTTGTCTGGGGGCAAAAGCATCTTCAGGGGATCCTGAAAAGTAAATTTTGGTTGCAAGTCCTGGGGGAGGGAGCTGTATCATTTGTTGTCCAGTCTCAGGGTAATGAGAATGTGCAGGGCTTGTCTCAAGTCCTGGATATAATAGTCTGTGAGGTTGGATCATCTCAGCTAGCCATCTAGAAATTGTCCTGAGCAGTTTGTAGTCCAAAGTTGATCTTTGGGTGGTGTTTATCAGCTTAATGGCATTATCATCGTCCTGATAGAGTCGTCATTGTGGGATCCCTTCATCTTTTCGGAGACTTCAAAGGTCACTAGGTCAGATTACTCTTAGTTATTATAGTACAACAAATTATCACCAAAGAACCAGTCGTAGGTCGAAGGTTTTGTGACATAGGCTGGTGTCCCAGTTCTACCACTGCAGGCAGTGTCTAGGTACAGGAGATGACAGGATTCAGGCTCCATAGTCTTCATTACTAGAAGTTCTAGCTAAGGGCGCTCTCATAGGTTCCAGGAAGTTGCCATTGCACTAGATTTCAACATCATCCCATAAGTGCCCCCCAGTTCTAGCGATCTCTCCCCATACTCTCTCCTTCCATCCCTCCCTTGTGATCAGAAGGTTTGTCTGTCCTGCAAAGCTCCACAGTCCTGTGGCCTGCTTATAAAATAATCACTCAGAAGCTTATATTAATTATGAACTGTATGGCCAATAGTTCAGGCTTATTACTGACTAGCTCTTACACTTAAATTAACCCATAATTCTTATCTATAGTTAGCCATGTGGCTTGGTACCTTTTCTCAGTTCTGCCTTGTCATCTTGTTTCCTCTGTATCTGGCTGGTGACTCCTAACTCTGTCCTTCCTCTTCCTGTCTCTCTCCTGGATTTCCTGCCTTGTGATAACCTGACTTACTATAGGCCAGAGCAGCTTCTTTATTAACCAATCATCACAACACATATTCACAGCATACAGAAAGATATCTCACAGCACTCCTTTCCTCACCTGATCCCTCCTCTTCCCATCCCCACCTGTTCTTTATCCACCAGCAAAATCTATTCTATTTCCCTTTCCCAGGTAGAGCCATGTGTCCTCTCTAGAGCCCTCCATGTTTCTTAGTCTCTCTTGGTCAATGGATTGCAGCATGATTATGCTGTATTTAACAGCCAATATCCATTTATAGGTGAATACACATTGTGCTTGTCTCTCTAGGTTGCGTCACTCAGGATGGTTTTCTCTACTTCCATTGATGATGTCATTTTCTTAAAATAGCTGAGTAATACTCCATTGTGTAAATGTACCACATCTTTTTTTATATCCATTCTTTGGTTGAAGGATATCTAAGTTTTTCCCAGTTTATGGCTATTATAAATAAAGCCTCTAAGAACATAGTTGAGCAAGTAGACTTCTTGGGTTAGGATGGAGCGTCTTTTGGGTATATGCCCAAGAGAGGTATAATTGGGGCTTGAGATAATTGATTCCCAGTTTTCAGAGAAACTGCCATACTGATTTCCATAGTGGCTGTACAACTTTGAACTTCCACCAACAATGGAGAAGTGTTCCTCTTCCTCCACATCTTTTCCTGAATAAGCTGTCATTTGTGTTATTGATCTTATAGCTATAAATGCAATCTCAAAGTAATTTTGATTTGCATTTTTCTAGTGGCTAAGGATGTTGAACATTTAAATATGTCTTGGCCATTTGAGATTCTTTTAAACCATAATGAAAGATATAAAATAATTCACATACCCACATATAACATTCATATATTTAAATATATTATTTATATAAATATATTTATATAAATAATTGTTATCAACGTCATAACTCACTCTACTTTAGAATGTTCAAAACTCTAACCCTAACACTAACCCTATTTTCATTTATTAGAAAAAAGATTTTGCAGAACCAAGGGGGCAAAATTTTTACTCACAAATTTCTACTCAAATATACAGAAAAGGGGGAGTTTAGTATAAACAGATAATCCTGTGTCATGTAAACTGTATATAGAATATCAGTAGCTGTGGTGATATTTTGTTCCCCAAATTATTGTGCACCCTAATAAGCTTATCTGGGGTCAGAGAACAGAACAGCCACTAGATAGACATAGAGGCCAGAAAATGGTGGCACACACGCCTTTAATCCTATCACTTTGGAGGCAGAGATCCATCTGGATCTCTGAGAGTTTAAAGCCTGGAAACAGCCAGGCATGGTGACTCATGCCTTTAACCCCAGGAAGTGAGCCTTTATTCCCAGGAAGTGATGTCAGAAAGGTATATAAGGTGTGAAGACCAGAAACTAGAAGCTTTTGGCCTGGTTAAGCTTTCAGGCTTTTGAGAAGCAGTTCAGCTGAGATCCATTTAGATAAGGACACAGAAGCTTCCAGTCTGAGGAAACAGGATCTGCTGAGGAACTGAGGAACTGACAAGGTAAGGTGGCTGTGGCTTGTTCTGCTTCTCTGATCTTCCAGCATTCACCCCAATAACTGGCCTCCGGTTTGATTTTATTAATAAGACCATTTAAGATTCATGCTACAAGTATTTTAATAGTGTATGAAGCAGTTACATGCTTTAACATGTTTCTCATTCAGAAATTAATGTCTCCAAAAATTAAGTAGATTAAAATTTTTATTTATAAATGTAAGTTCATATTATATATTCAACACATGTTTTGGAAAGACATAAATATAACCTGCTCAGTGTTTATAATGATATTTGATCATTTGATACTGAATATACAATTGGTGCTCTCTTCTGGGTGAAAGACTATTTCCTACTCTCAGCTTTCCTTAGTTGCCTATAATTCTTTGTGTAAGGTTGAGTCCTCATAGGATTTTTCCCCCCATCCACATTAGCACGTCTATTGGTATCAACCCTTTAAATAATTGTTTAAACTACTCTTAAAAAATAACTTTACCTCATCTATACAGCTCTTCTTTTCTTCACAGAGACATTTTATCTTTCTTTAATGTCTGTCTTTAGGATTAAATAAAAATGCTATGGAGTTTTATATTACTTGTGAATACAATATCTTCATATTGTAATATGTAAAATATTGAAATATATTCATACAATTAATTTTATTTCACTTTTTATACTCTTTCAAGGTTTGAAATATTCAATTTGTATCTTCATTTCTTTTTTGAAAAGGATTATTGGGCTTCCACATTCAAGATATAGTCCATCATTGATAGAAGTTAGGGCAGGAACTCAATCTGAAGCAGAAGCCATGAAGGAATTCTTCCTTC
This sequence comes from Peromyscus attwateri, assembly GCA_902168425.1. Lineage (NCBI taxonomy): Eukaryota > Metazoa > Chordata > Mammalia > Rodentia > Cricetidae > Peromyscus > Peromyscus attwateri. The sequence continues at coordinate 24,584 of CABHPP010038848.1, read as the reverse complement.
TGGCCTATAGGCAGGCCTATGCTTACCTAGCTTTATTTTTATTTTTGTCTTTGAAATCTTATATGTGAGCACTATATATAATTTTCCCTTTAATCTCTCCCCCTCCTTGTCTCCCTCATTCCTTCTCAAATTCATTGCCTCCTATTGTTTATCATTGTTACACACATGCATAAATATGTATTTATTTTTATAAACACAACCTGCTGAAATCATTTAGTGTAGCTGATATGTGTATGATCAGACATTGAGTACCTGAAGGAGATTAGTGGGTCATGATGATCCTGCCTGATGGTGACTGAATGGCTATAATGGAGAATTCACAGTTGATCTTAGGCCTGCTTATTTAACTACTAGCAAATTTCCAACTAATTACCTTTCCAAGCCTCAAATAATCCTGCACCAGCTTGAACCTGTATACCTGTAAGCCACAGTTTTAAATATAGTCCTGATGAAAACCAGGGATTATCTCTAGAAGGATCCTAGTATGAAATTTTCCCATGATGTGTGGAGGTTCTTGCTCAGAGTGAAATGCTTAATTTTATTTAGCTCAACACTAACTTCAGCAACCATCCTACTCTAATATGTTTCCGTGACTATGGCTGCAATATACCCCTTCATGGTCTTAACCATGTGTTTCTCCTCATTTTCCTGGTACTGTCCTTCTACCTTGATTTTTCTTTCCCACTAATGTTTCACATTTGTCCTCTCCACCCTTCTTCCTGGTCACATCTGTGACATCACACATTTAATTAAGGTACAGAATTAAGCAGATGTCTCCCCAGCTGTTCTCTCACTAGTCATATCACAAAGATTTCCATTAATAAGATATCTCTATGAAAGGACAAATACACTATTTAATAATGGTATATTACTCTCATTATTCAAAATCTCCACTAGTTACATAAAAATCATTTCTTTGTTTTCTGGGATATTTATACTTTCCTGATAATATCTGTAAGAATAATTACTACTTATCATTAAAATATTATTGAAAAATATTTGGTAAAACAATTAGAATGTACAAATACAATTTAATCAGCTTATTAAGTAAAATTTGTTTAAAATTTGTATTTAATTTTTTTTCCAAAGACAAATACACATTGTTTGAAAATGGAACATTTGAAATATGAAAACAGATGTTATTTATATATACTTTGTGGATATATGTGTACAAAATTACTCTACTTTTCTAAAATGTTTATTGTGTGTTTTCTCCAATTGCACTGTGCACTCAAATTCTCTTAAATTCCTATTATTTCCTCCTATGGACTTTATAAGGAGATATAACTTCTGGGCATTTAACTGATTATTATTTCCACAGTTAACAACAATGCAATGATAAATAGAATCTCCAAATCTACTAATAACAAGTGGTTTAGCATACTATGTCAGAGGTAATGGTGGCTAAATATTACACAAAATTTAACGTTAAAAGATTAGGAAGTGATTCATGAGAAAATAAACTCCTGTTAAGTGCCTTATAAAGGTGTTTTCATCACAATTTTCACAGACATTACTGTAACATGAATCTTAAAGGGTCTTCTTAATAAAAAACATGGGAGCCAGATATTGGGTGAACACGGAAACACCAGAGAAACAGAACACGTCACAGCTAACCTCACCTCACCAGTTCCTCAGCTGATCTTGTTTCCTCAAACTGGAAGCCTCGGAGTCCTCATTTGAATGGATCTCAGCTGAATTGCTGCTAAAAGCCTAAAAGCTTAAAAAACCTAAAAAGCCTCTTGTTCCTGGTTCTCATGCCTTACATACCTTTCTGTTTCCTGTCATCACTTCCTGGGATTAAAAGCGTGTGTCTTTTCCAAGCAGGACATGAGATCTCATGTCCTGGGGTTAAAGGTGTGTGCCACCATGCCTGGCTTCTACGTCTGTCTAGTGACTGTTCTGTTCTCTGACCCCAGATAAGTTTATTAGGGTGCACAATATATTGAGGGACACAATATCACCACCACACATAACAGTGTGACCAGCAAATATAAAGGAACTGCTAAGTCATATAGTTTATCAATAATTTTATGAATACAACAGGAAATGAAAACCAAAATACAACAATTTCATCTCACTCCTATTAGAATTACAGTTATCAAAAAATATAAGCAATAAGAAGGAATAGCCACTATGTGAAGAGTAGACCAATGAACACTGTAGTTCAATACAAAAGTAAGTAGGGGCTCCTTAACAAATAACACACAACTCTATAATCCAGCAACCCCACCACTGTGTATGTAACCCCCCAAAATAAAGTCAGTATGCTGCATTGTTCATGTAAAGCAAGAAGTTGAAAATATATAAATATCCATGAAGTGATGTATGAGCAAATAAGATGCAATAGAGGCACAAAATGGAATAAATATTCAGGCATAAAATCTTGAAAAGTTGTGGAATATTAGTTTAAGATGTATTACAATTGTTTATGCTGTGGAATATTTGTTTAATAATGCAAAGAAGTGTTACATTCTTTTCTGTTGCATTTGTTTAACTCCTTATAAAGCTGTGTTACTGTGCCTGCCTAAAATACCTGATTGGTCTAATAAAGAGCTGAATGGCCAGTAACTAGGCAGGAGAGAAAAATGGGTGGGGTTGGTGGGCAGAGAGAATAAATAGGAGGAGACATGTAGGGAAGAAGGTGAGAAGCAAGAAAAGGAGGAGGAGAGGATGTCAGGGGCATCCACCCAGCCACACAGCCAGCCACAGAGTAAGAATGAAAGAAGGGTATATAGAACAAAGAAAGGTTAAAAAGTCCAGATGCAAAATGTAGTTAAGGAGAAATGGTATAATTTAAGTTAGAAAACAAGCCAAGCTAAAGCCAGGCATTCATAAGTAAGAATAAGTCTCCATGTATTTATTTGGCATCTGGATGGTGGCTCCCAAAGATTAAAAAAAAAACAAAAACAAAAACAAACAAACAAACAAAAAAGAAGCACTGCCATTTGTGGCAAACTGAATGGAACTGGTGATGATTCTGTTACATGAAAAAACAAAGCCAGGTACCAAAAACATGTGCTATCACTCATATGTGGAATCTAAAACGGTGATCTTACAGAGTTGAGAGCATGATGATGCTCACCCAAGGCTGGGTAGCACACAGACATGGAGGGAGGGTGGAGGACTGTTTTGTGAATGAGTACTAAGATACTGTCAGATAGAACAAAGAAGCCTCTGGTTGTCCTTATACAGTTGTATATCAACATGCTAGAGCAAAAGTTGTCAGAGTCTTAACATAAAGAAATCTTTAATCTATTTGATCTGAAGTAGGACTCAAACATGTACATAAGAATCAAAAAACACACAGCAAGTTCCAGAAAAAGTGCAAAGCTACACAGAGAAACTTTATCAAAAAAAAAAAAAAAAGTTTTGGCTGGGCGGTGGTGGCGCACGCCTTTAATCCCAGCACTTGGGAGGCAGAGCCAGGTGAATCTCTGAGATAAATCCTGGCCCCACTGCCAGGGGCCCCACATACTGCCCAATCCACACAACTGTCACCCACATTCTTATGCCCTGAGATCATCATGGTTGACATTGTTGGTTTTAAATAAGTGGTGTGGTGGCACAATGTTATTCCTTAAGCAGCATTGTTACCGGGTGAAAAAAGCCACAAGGTATGACAAAATCCAGTATCAGAGCTTTATTAGGGTGGGGAGGGACAGAAGAGAGAGTGGCCAGGCCTGTTGGATAGACATGTGAGAAGAAGGGAGAGAGGGGGGAGCAGGAGAGAGCAGGAGAGAGAGGAGTCAGTGACCCCGGCTTTTTATGGATTCCTCTGGATATGCGCCTGTGGGCTTACGGAGCTATTCCACACATGCGCAGATTGTGTGATCACGCAGCTCACGGATGATGTAAAATGTTAAGACCCCCTTACTTGGCTGTTGAACTGCGCATGTGTGGTCATGTAGCTGGGGGAGTGGCCAGGAATTATAACAGGTATAAGACCATATCACATCATGTTTTTCATACATGTGTTGGTGCTGTTGTAAAGAACTCAGCACATATAAAAATACAGAACGTATAATTATCTCAAATGGTATTGGCAGTAATAAACTACCATATTACTCCATTCTGTGCTTACTAAAATACAGTATTTCTATATAACATCATCCTTCTCTTCAGTTGTAGCAGGAATCTTAAAAGTTCTTATTTGTAAAATCAAACCTGAGCCAGGTATTGGGGTGAACTGGAAGATCAGAGAGCCAGAACAAGCCACAGCTATCTCACCTCGCCGGATCCTCAGCTGGTCTTGTTTCCTCAGACTGGAAGCCTCTGAGTCCTCACCCAGAATGGGTCTCAGCTGAACTGCTGCTCAAAAGCCTGAATGCTTAACCAGCCAAATGCCTAACCAGCCAAATGTCGCTAGTTTCTGGTCCTCACGCCTTATATATATTTCTGCTTTCTGCTTCACTTCCTGGGATTAAATGCTCGCTTTCTGGGATTAAAGGCATGAGTCACCATGCTTGGCTGTATCCTTGAACACATGGATTTCTGCCTCTGGAATGCTAGGATTAAAGGCGTGTGCTACCACTGCCTATCCTCATGTTTAATATTGTGGCTGCTCTGTCTCTGACCCCAGATAAGTTTATTAGCATGCACAATATTTGGGGGAATACAATGCCACATTCAGTATTATGTTTAAAAGTAATTTTAGTTCTTTGATGTTCATAGTGTCATATTTGTCCTCAAGCAAAAAGATAAAAACTCAGTCTTCTTCTACAGGGATGTTGAAGAAGTAAATGTAAAAGGTGGTGGTTTTCTTAAAATGCAGATAAATCCCATACTCTGACTGTTAAGAGTCTCATGTTCATTAAGCTAGCTGAGCAACCAATCTACTCTTCTGACATATTAGATTGAGACTGTAGTTCTGGTTTTGATATTTCCATCCTCTTGTGGGCCACAAGAATGTATTATAGAGATTCAACTCTGTGTTAAAGCTATACTTTGACTGGCCAAGGGTTTGTCAAAAGGCAAGCCATTTATTATGGAATATGTGGTGTTATCCAGTTTTTAATATTTCAGCTGTCTTCTGCTATGAAGTTTGTGTGTGCCCAAATAATTTTGGCAAATAGCTAAGCTTCTCAGACACTGTTCCACTAGGTACTAATGCTCCTGCTGAGCCTAGAACACAAACAAACTCCTAGATGCATAGCTTTGTTTTGTGTGCAAGTGAAGCTCAGATCATCCCCTTCCCTCAGGCTAGGGGCAGGGCAAAGAGATTGCCTAAAGAGAATAGGGATTTTTGCATAACCAGGTGCAGTAAGGACTGGAGCAAAATTCCAGAGACAAATCACATGGTGAGAGAGAAGAGAGGAAGACAGAAGTTCAGTAGAGGGTAAAGCAGATCTCTTGTAGAGTTTATCAGGGCCAGGGGTGAGAAGCCAGGAAGGATATCGATAGAGGACAAAGGAATGGAGAATGACGAAGATCAGGTCAAAAGCATAAGAGCTTACTAAAACTATAAGGACAGGAAAACTGGGCACAGAGAGGAGCTGAGTGTGAGGACAGGGCTGAAACTGTGTAGATAGAATTAACTTAGACGAATAAAGGAGTTGGACAAAAGAGCTCTGTGCATCTAGATTCATTCCTGTGATGATGGTAGTGTCCCTTCTGGGCACCCTGGGGAGTATAATATTAAGCCATCCCTGTTGATTACATATATTTTGATTTAAGCTTTGTGGAGAGTAGGTTCTTCTCATACAGAATTGCTGATAGTCCTTGGCCAAACTTTTCATGTAAAATGTGCAATAGGAAACAAGGATGAATATGACCTGCATCTCTTTCTTTAGAGAACAATCCTATGAATTACTTTGTATACACTACTCTAGAACAAATACACAGAGATTGGAAAACTTAAGAAATGAAAGTACCTAAATAAAACATTAAATTATTATGAAAATAGTAAATTTAATGTGGTATCCTAGGAATGATCTTTGGACAGAGAGGGAACTTTCACTTAAAACTAAGAAAACCCAAATTAAATACAGATTATCTTCACAACTAATGTCAGTGTAAGTTGATTGTTACAGACAGAGTTACAGATTGAAATTAACTCATGATAGGAAATACTGAGTTCAGAATATGTAAAATTTTATTCACATGTTATTTGAAAATCTAAATGTTTTATAAAACAAAGACCACTTTAAAATATAGTTGTCCTCCAAAGTTCTTTTTATATGATTTACAAAGAAAATACTGTATGTTGAGGAAGCCAGTTTGATATATGTATTAAATTTTCTACTGCTATGAGAAAACAAAATGACCAAGACAACTCATAGAAAGAAGGGCTATTTGGGATTTATGTTTCCAAAGGGACATGAGTCCATCAAAATATCAGGGAAACATTAGGCAGGTATAGCAAATGGGGATGGTAGTTGAGATCTGGCCAAGTACTCACATCTCAGCAACAGAGAGACAACAGAGAGAGAACTCAAAATGATGAAAGTTTTTAAATTCTCAAAACCTGTCCCCAGTGACATACTTCCTTTGACAAGGCCACATCTTCTAAGTTTCCCCCAAAAGTGCCTCTTCAGAAAAACAAGTATTCAAATCCCAGAGCCTAATAGGGACATTCTCATTTAAAGTCATGAATTATTAAATTAATAATATAATCAAGGAAATTTATTATTATTATTATTATTATTATTATTATTAAATTAAAAAGAAAATAAGACAAAATGTTGAATCCTGCTTAAGGAAAATATATAAGATTTAACTTTAGTTTTGCAAGTTTTCTGTGCTTAAATATTGATCAAATATAAATCCTGAAAAAAAAATAAAGTAGAAAAACTATTTTCCAGAATACCTGAGATGAGTAAGGAAGTAGATAAAGCTTTAAGAACAATGAGAACAAAGACTGCAATTTGTTTTCTGAAAGAATAAAGCTTTTAATGGGAAGGACTCAGATAAGAGACATGTACTACCAAAATAGAATGTCTGAAATCAAGAAAGGACTCTTTTAAAATGTATTGAGTACAAAGTTTGAAAGATAATTCACATATAGAACATGGAGGGAAAAATACAAATAATTGCTGAGAGAACAAAATAATGAGTATAAATGTAAGTCATCAAACATTTGATGTACTAAAATTAGGTTTAAGTACAGTAACAAATTGCTGAAAATATTATTATCTGAAAGTATTAGCCAAATATCTCCTAGAATTGCAGAAATCTTTCAATCTACAATATCACAGAACTATCCTGTGCCTCTAGTGAATAAAAGCCCAGACATATTTATTCACACTGTCACAAGATGAGAACTGGCTCAAAAATACATGTTTCTACATGATACCAGATAATCACATAAAAGTTAAAACATGTAAAACATCAAAACTAGATGCTCCTAAAGTTATGGACACAACAGTAGATTTTTTTTTTTAATTTAGTGTGGTGATGGAATATTGACCAAAAGCAGATTGGAGAGGAAAGAGTTTATTTATCTTACTTGTTACAGTCCACCATCACGGGAAACCAAAGAAGGAGTTCAAGGCACAGGGGCTTTAAGCTGAAACCACAGAGGTGTTCTGCTTATGGGCTTGCTCCTAGGCTCAAGTACAGCTACCTCTTTCTTTAAAAGAAATGCATTTTTAAGTATTTTTCTCAGCAGATTGTATTTATATATGTATATATAATGTATAATATTTATATATATATATATATATATATATATATATAAATAATAATGATAAGTTCCCTCTTTAATATGGCATAGGACCAACCACCTATGGGATAGTAATAACAACAGTGGACCAAGCCTCTATATACATCACTTTGCAATCAAGAAAATGCCCCATAGCCATGCCCACAGGCCAACCTTATGATGGCAATGTTTCAATTGAGGTTCTCACTTCCAGGTATGTCAATGACAGTGCTGATCAGTCACCACATAGACTAAAGCATTCAGAGAGCTGAGGGACACCATGAAGCACTCTCTGTTTCACAGGGAATGATATTATCAATGAATGATGGGAAAATACTAAAATTTTACTTATTACAATTAAAAATTAATCATTAAAAATTGAAAATATAAATTGTACATAGCAATTTAAAAATATCTTTTGAATACATTAACACTATATAGACATCATATTGTAATCAATTACCATTCTATCATACTCATAAAGATCATAAAATAAAACTTTAATTGTGTTTTTTCTATTTAATTTAATATTTTTAATATTTTGAGAATTTCATGTATTGATGCTTAAATTAAAAAATAATTTTTTTAAATAAAATATATTATTTCAAGGTTTTATACTTTTCTAGATTTTACATTTTAATAATACATAACAATTTCAAAACCACTTATTGTGTCCTTGTTTTACTAGAAATTATTTAAATGTTCTGAGTTCTAACCATCTGTATGTTTAAAAATACAATATGATCTATAAAATCCTAGACATATATCAGGTGTCATGGATTATATTTACAGATGCACTGTCATGATAATTAAAACTTTGGGAAAATTAGTCAATTGGTAAATTAACTTAAACACATTTTATAGGGTAAACATAGGGTAATAATAATATAGGGTAATTTCAGGGTAAATAATTAATTAAAGAACAGAATATAGTAATAAATTTTTAAATGAAGATCTATTGAATAAGCCCATGTACTTAACCTTGTAATTAATTTACTGATGCATGGGCATATTAAAGTTGACTAGAATTTTTGTTTTCCAGTTGCTGATGAATAGCACTTAGATGTTCTGAGGATTTGGAAAGTGGATTTCCATTGACTTCATGCAGGACACTACAAACTGACAGAATATTTTACAATGTAGATGGGTAACTTTCTCAGTGTTGTGATTGGATCTGCCTCCTAAGTTGTTCAGCATTCAAAATGTAGGACAAACGGGCTATGTACAGAGAACGGTTATTTACATTGCAGCCAAAATGCAACCACCAATGCAGGAAAAGAGGTCTAGGAAATTAAAAGCATATTATTTTTACTTTCTCTTTTGCTAAGGAAACAAAGACACTTAGGGATCAAAAGTACCTCTGAGTTGACTAACTACAGGTTGCTGCTGTGGGATGAAGATTGTTATTTTTCTTTTCCTCGGGAGCAGAGTATGAGATGCTTTTAGGTGTTAAGAAACAGAGTCATGGAAATGAGGTGGTTACTCATTTATGCCAAGCGGAAACCTGTGTCTCATGTCTAACTGCTCCATTGACTTCAAGTGGTCTGCAAACAGTCACCCACTTCTGAACTGTTTAATGCTTCCGAAGTTTCTAAGCTGAACTTTGGCAATAAAGAGTTTTTAAGGAATACATAACATGATTCTTGCCAATTGCATCTCTCACAATGACATCCTAGGTAATGATTCACAAGGTCACACTGACTCAGAAAGTTCTTGGTTCATGGTTCTCTTGTTTTCTTGGAAAATGTGAGAAAAAAAAATGGAGCCTTGGAATAATTATATTACATCCAGGAAATACTGTTCTGCATTTAATCCATGAATGTTATCACCGTGTTTGGTGTCTTTAGTTATATAATGATTATTACCAGCTCTTTGATATTTATACAACATTTCATGAAGATCTTTTATTGGCCCAGCTCCAAACTCATAAGTATTTATATTTCTACCATTTTTCAAGGAATATATTCATATTTATTCAATTGGAAACCTTTTAGGTTATAAGTAAGGTTTCACTATATTCTGTTTGACCCTTCTAAAATAAATCTTATTTTCACTTCAGAATGCTAAAAAAATAGTTTACCTTTGTGTTCTGGAGGTTGTTGATGAAAGTGTTTGGTTTTAGTTGTATAAAGTTCCAGAGTTAAGGAGAAGTCCCTAGGGAAAGCTAACTATATGTCTGTAATTCCTCAGATATTTACAAATATAACTGTCTGTGTCCTGTGATGTAATCGTAGCATCAGGCCTCCATGGGCACAGCCTCCTGTAATCACCCATCGTTGCAGACTGCAAAGTGATGATATTGCCGACAGATGTGGAGCCCCACATCACAGCGATCTGTGCTCTCAGAAGTCCTAGTGCCTCAGGTTATCTCATTACTTTCTTACAGGTTCTCCCAGTTAGTGCTTTACATGAGGGATAACTGGTCTTCCACCTGCCACTCATGTTTCCCAAGAGCCCCTCCAGTTAGCTTTTACAAATATTATTACATGGATCACCCATGTGAAATTGGATTTTAATATTATTTTTATTGTTTTTCCTTTTGGATCTGCTTTTCACTTTCAAAATGTTTATTTTATTATATATTTTTTCTTTGAAGGTCACCTCAAATCATTCTTAGGCATTGAATATAATAATTACGTTTAATGATTAACCATAAGAAATGAGACACATCTGTTCTTTGCATTTAAATGGACTTTTACAATATAGTTAATAGAAAATAAAATGTTTTTTGATAGCAGTAAATTTATACTAGCACTTTCATGGCTTCTTTCAAAGGAAGTCTAACAATAAAATACAAGTAAGTGATTCCTTATAAAACAAAGCCCTTCAGGAATTTCCTTTGATCTAGTGAACAGAAATAATCTCAGCATTCCAGGAGTCGTGAGTCCCATGATGCTTGGATTCATGACACATGGTATGTTACACTCTGCATTCACTTTTCAAGACAGGAAACTGCAACCTGTCTTAGTTGCATATGAATATATATATATATATAATTTTATTTTTTATTTAAAATCTTTTAATTCATTTTACATTCCAACCACATATGCCTCTCTCATCCCCTGTTCTGCTCCCTCCCAGCCTCTCCCCACCACCAACCCACTCCCATCCCTTCATCTTAAAGGTTAAGGCCTCCCATGGGAGTCAGCAAAGCCTGGTACATTCAACTGAGGCAGGACCAAGCCCCTCCCCACTGCATCAAGTATAAGCAAGGCATCCCACCACAGGTAATGGGCTCCAGAAAGCCAGCCCATGCACCAGAGATAGATCCTTATCTGCCAGGGGCCCCTCAGATTAGACTACTAGCAATAATGGACTGGGTACCTGAGCTGGCTTACCCCGGTAATCAGATTGGTGAATACCTTAACTATCATCATAGAGCCTTTCTCCAGTAACTGATGGAAGCAGATGCAGAGGTCCACAGCCAAACACCAGGCCAAGCTCCAGAAGTCCAGGTGAAGAGAGGGAAGAGGGATTCTATGAGCAAGGGGTATCAACATAATGATGGGGAAATCTACAGAGACAACCAAACCAAGCTAGTGTGAACTCATGGAACTTAGACTGACAGCTGTGGAATCTGCGTGGGGCTGGACTAGGTCCTCTGCATAAGTGAGAGTTGTGTAGCTTAGTTGCATTTCTGTTGCTACAATAATATAGCTTGACAAAAAGAAACTTAGTGGGAGGTTTGTTTTGAGCTCTAAATTCCTGATTACGGTCCATCACTGAGGGGAATTAAAAGCAACAGTATCCTTGAATCATTGGTCACATCACATTCATAGTCGAGATCAAACAGAAATTAACAAATACATGCTGATTTCTCAGCCGCCTGTCTCTTACTCATTTTATGCACTCTGAGCTCAAATCCAGGAAACTGTGCCACCCACTTCCAGACTGTACCATCCCAAATAAATTAAATCAGTCAAGATAATTCCTGCAGGCATTACCACAGAGCAACTAGATGTAGCCAGTCCCTCATTGTAGCTTTCTTCTCAGGTGATTTTAGGTTTTATAAAGTTGTTGATGAAACTAAGCATCACAACATTAATTTCCAGCTGTCTTCCATGCTGTCACACTGGTAGCTGGAAACAGTCATGGGAACAGAATCTATACACTGAGAATGGAAATAGCTACTGTAACAGCTGGGACTTCTTTCAATCATTTGGAAATCTGATTTACTAGTATCTCAAGTAATGGAACTATTTGAGCATCATATTACTTTCCTGAAATTGTTCCTTTCTATATGACCACAGATAGTATATGAGAGCCTCATTACACAATGGTACAAAATACCATTATATTTTCGCCTTATTTAATTTCTGTCATTTTAAGTGATAAAGATGCTTCTGCAATGCAATTTTTTTTGCTATGAACTAAGTAATATTTCTATTTGAATTCTTTTTGCATCCTGTTATGAAAATTATCCATTGGTATCTCATCAGTTTTCAGTAGGATTCTTTATTCTTTAACAGTAACATGGCTTGGTATACTCTTTGCTATGTATAATGCAATGATATGTCTTTCATTTACATTTACATATGTTATAGTTCATATTTTTAAAACTTACTATGTCATGATAGTTTCATATGTTTATACATTAAATTTTATTTATTTTCAGTCCCTATTTATCACCCTGTTTCTCATTCCCTTCTTTTTTCCCTGGGATGCATCTTCCCAACAAGTCTGCTGATATCATGCTTCCTATTTTTGTATGGCCCACTGAGTTTACTTATGGTTACTCTTGTTTGTCTTGGAAGTAATTTTGTAAAATAAGGACAACTTATATGTAGGTACACCACTGAAGAAAAGGACACCCTTTCCCCAGCAATCTTTAAAGGACAAAAGTTTGTAGCAAGATGTAGTCCTTCATGGGTCCCTCTCTCATGCACGATGGAATGCTATGATGCTATGATGTCTGATCTTGTATTGGTCATGTGCAATGAAACAAAGCAATCATGATTTCACAAATGCAGAAATTATGTCATGTACAGGAGACATATTTTTGATACACATCTCCTCATTCTCTGGATCTTAATAATTTACATATCCTCTTCTGTCATTTTCTGAGTATTGGGGGGAGTGATAGAGCTCTGTCAATTAGAACAAACCACTCCACTATCCCTTTGTTTGAAAATAATGACTAGTTAGAGGGGTCGGATTCGACCACCATTCTCTGCAATAAGACACATCTCTGATGAATCCTGTTCCCAGTACTAACCTATGGGGGTAAACATGATTATAGAAATGCCAGTTTAACAACAATTTTATTGTGCAAGAAAATAGTAGCAGGTTTGCCCTAAGGAGTACCATCTGCCTAGCCACTGGATCTGGACCTGGTTTTCAGAACCAGGGATGAGTGTCTGTGACATGGACCTCCAATCTAATCAGAAAGCAGTTTTTCTTGTTGTTGTTTTACCCCTAATAATCATGCCACCATTCCACTAAAAGGTATCTTGCCTGACAAGTCACAACTGTACCTCACACTACTGATTCTTAAACAATGCATTGTATAAATGCCACAAGTAGACAACCTTGATTTGCTACTGATCCTAGGGGAAGGCATTCAATCTTTTGCCATTAAGAAGTAAGTCATATGATTTTATCACTGCTATTTATCAAATCCAAGTAGCCATCTATTATCACTTTTGTAAGAATTTATATCTTCACTGATTTTTGCATTTTTTTTATAACATTTAACTTACATAATTGTGCATTATAAGTCTATTGATAATAGAATTCATTTTCACGAATATGCATTATATAATTTATTGATGATGTTCAATGTGATTCTCAAGTATGAGTTTTTCTTATTCTTACTAAAGCATTGGATCAACTATCATGTTACTTAGAGAAAGGAAAAATTGCATGAAGAAGGACAACTCATAATGCTGAGTTGCATGTCCTATTCTATCTTACGATCTACTTCTCACTTCACTTAATAGTATGGTGCAGGTCATTAAGACAATTATCTCAATACCCAGCTGCTACCTCTATTAGAAGTCACAGAGACAGTGTACTTAGTCCCTGGCTCCTACCTTGAGACAGTGTCCATCAATTGGGAACCTGAGTTGATATAAGTCTATATTTTTCCATTTGTTTTTTGCAGTGGAATTTATTTATATGTAATCATATTCATTTTATAAATCTTTAAAGTTGTCTTGATGAAGGATAGGAGAATCTATATAGAATTATGGCATATAAGAAATCAAATGTAAATTTCTAAGTTAAATATAGGTTTTTCTAGAGAGTCTGTGAGAAAAGTCTAGGAGAAATGCCGGGATGGTTTTCCAGAGCTTACTTTCTTCCATTGTCTCTTCTTGACAAGAATGTGTCTATTTTCCATCTTTCCCAATGCAAGCTTATATATATATTTCTGAATGCCCATTCTGTTAGGGTTAGTTATTGCTCCAGAATCTACTCATGTTCTCCCAGACAATAATTTTCATAAGTCCAACCTACTCAGTCACAGATGTTAACTGGAGTAGTTCAGCACAGAAATCCATACTGACAATTACAGACTTGGGCCAGATCAGACCATAGCTTGAGAAGAAATCTGGCTTTCTTCAAGTTGTCACACTGTCTGAAAGACACAGAAACTGGTATTACTTTTAATTGCCTGGGAAGCTGTTTGATGAACCAGACACAAAGAAAAGGACATATATTTATTGCATATAAAAGAAGGAAGAAGAAACACATGTGGCTTCCTAAGCAATGAGCTCCCTCACAATGAACCAATTAGACCCCTTTAATACAAAGACTTACTATTCTTGCTTGTGATTGTGTATAGAACTATTTTTACTATTTAGGCTTACAATACTTAATAAAAGTATACTTTCCTGAACTCTTTTTTAGTTAACAATCTAATAAAAATTCATAATAACCACATGATACTTAAATAAAAACATGTTTTCATATATTTATATTAATCAAAGTATATATCCTTAAAGGGTATAATTAAGCCAATAGAAGAGACAAGTCTGTAATTATGTTATAACGTTCTTCAATTTGACAGAGGAAAATGAGATTCTGTTATCTTTTATCTTAAAGTGAACAAAACAAATCAAACAGTCTTAAAGGAAGATTTTAAAGTCCTCTAAACAATTTTTCCAAGCTTATGATAAGGCTGTGAGAACACGGAATAAGAGAGATAAAATTATGCATTCTTTTCATTATAATATTCATAGGAGATGAAACTTACAGGATAAAACTAATAGCAGAATTTTTATTCAATGTGTTTTTTTTAAGCATCCTATTGGATACATGAGAATTCGTCAGAAGTTCTTGTTCTTTCAGACTCCTCCCTATCTCACAGTAAAAAGAGTATACCTGAAAAAATAAGCAGAAAAAAAGAAAGGAAGAGAAGAAGCTACTGTATGAGCTGAACAAAGTGGAAATTTAAAAACAACTGTCCATTCTTTTGTACAAGAAATAAAACAATACAATATAACACTACAGTTCAATACTCCCGTGAACATAGATGCAAAATTACTCAACAAAACACTAGCAAATAAACCCAGGTATATATCAAACAGATCACTCAAATTGGCTTTATCCCAGAGATTGAGGGATAGTTTAAAATATGTAAGTAAATGATGTAACAAACCGTATAAATGGAGTTATATCCAAAAGTCACACGATCACCTCAATAGATGCCAAGAGATCCCCTGACAGAATCCAACATGCCTTCAGGATAAAAGCTCTAGAGAAAGCAGGGATTCAGGACACAAACCTCAGAAAAACAAAGGCAGTGTATGACAAGCTCACAGAAAACATGATAGTAAAAGGAGAAGAACTGGAAGTAACCCCACTAAAATTAGGAAGGCTACAGGGCTTTCCTCTCCCCCAATCCTTCTCAGTATAATGCTTAAGAGCTAGCCAGAACATTAAGACAAGTGAAAGAAATTAAGGAGATTCAAACAGGAAAGAAAACTAATGTTATCCTTATTTGAAGATGATAGGCTGTTAAACATTTGAGTTTAAAAAAATTCTACCAGAGACCTTCTAGAAATGGTCAAGATTTACAGTAATGACAGGATACAAAATCAACTTTAAAAATCAATAGCCTTTCTATATACTATTAACCCTATATTTTAATTCATAGGGCGTATTTAAAATTAGAAAACTGTTTTTTTTGTCAATTTTGTTTATTTTTGAAATTATACTATTATAATCTTAACAATTGTAATCTTGTATTATTTACTATTTTAAAAAAAGAGGCTTCTGCAAATAGGTAAATTGTTGCACAAATGTAATTTTTAACTCAAACCCTTAGATGACAAAAATTTGGAAATACTAGCTTGAGCTAATATTTTAGAAATTATTGAGCATGCTTATCATTTATCACTGAATGAATATAGTGAATATGATATCACAGTTTCAGATATACAGTCAGTTAACACATAGTATTTATATAGGAATGCTTATCTCTGAAATATATATTTTTGCCTGTGAAGTAGATGTTAATATTATCTCAAAGAACTCAGTGCTAATGAATATGCAGGAAATACACATGCAGGGATTTTACAAATGAATACAATTTCATTAAGCTGCTATGATAAACATTAGCCAAAAGTAGATCTAGAAACAATTTGCTATATAAATATAATATATTTATTATATTTGATTGCCTTTGATGTTATACTATGCTAAAATAAATAGTCTTCAAAAAAGCATGGTACTTTTTATAAAACCAGTCAACAAGTGGGAAAGAATGGAAAACCCAGACATGATCTCAAACATGTAAAGTTAATCAAGTTTTCCTGAAACGTGACAAGAACACTTAGTAGGGCAGAATTTTGAACAAAAGTTTATGTCTATCTGTCAGAGTGAAATTAGCTGGTTATCATTCATCATTTGCAAAAGTCAATGCAAAATGAATTAGATATTGAGGTATAAAATGAATTAAATATTGAAGTGTAAAAAGTAAAACTGCAAAACTATTAGAAGAAATTTTAGAGGATAATTTTTGGGTAAGGAATGGGGTGTGTGTGTCTGCTTCTTTCAGCTCTAGGAATCGATTTTGTTCAGACCCATTCAGGCCTTCTGCATGCTATTGTAGTCTCTGTGAGTTCATATGTGCAGTAGATAGCCAACATAAAATGAACTCAGTGGCGTCTTTGGATGTTCCCTCTTAATACTGTGTCAAGACATTTTTTTCTTTTTTGGCCTTTCAAGTCTTTTGGGTGTATATTATGGCTTCCAGTTTTGTGTTTTAGGGAAAGCTTGTGTGTATGAGTATGTATGTTGCTGCATCTACATATGTTGCTCATGCTTTTTCTTTGGATCTTTTTCTTCTGTTTATTTATTTTGTCCAATTCCAATTTGTTTTTATTATTATATTATGTTATATTATATTATATTATATTAATTATATTATTGTTCCTTAGATGCCTGTTTGGTTTCTGAGAAGAGACAAAAGGGATATAGACCTGGATGTAGGGGAGGTGGAAGGGAACTGGGGGAGGTTGGGGGAGGGGAACCTGTAATATATTATATGGAAAAATCCATTTTCAATAAAAGAAAAAAGCCAAATTAATGAAAATGCACAAATATTTTGAAATCTAAAAGTTAAAGAGTATCTAATTTTGCTTTTTCTTATAAGTAAAATCATAGAGGCAAAAAAAATTAGGGGAAAAATCTGCACGACTTTTATGTGTTCAATGAGCTTTCTTTCTCTCTTTCTTGCTTTTATTTATGCTACAATACCTACAAAAATGAAAGTACCATTGAGTCAAGTTTGGTCATGAAAGGCTTCCGATCATCCAAAGAAATAATTAAGTGTAAAAAGGAAACTAGTGGATGAAAAGAAAATACTATTATATGTCACAAAATAGCTAAGATTAAAAATAGAAGAAACTTAAACACCTGTAATCAAATATACTCAAAATCTAACTTAAAATGGACAAGAAATTTTAGTGAGCATACCTGATAGAAAATATTTTATGTGTGTACAGTGTTCATCTTTAAAACAATATGAGTTTGTCATTTGCATCAACATGGACTAAATTGGAGATTTTGTATGCAATATAAGAATTTATTTTACATACATTTTACATACAGATCCTCCTCTCTTCTCTCCTCCCACCCCTTGCTCCTTCCCCTCCTCAACCCACCCCCCATTCCCTCCTCCAACAAGGTCAGGCCTCCCATGGGGAGTCAGCAGAGCCTGGTACATTTAGTTGAGACAGGTCCAAGCCCCTCCCTCTGCATCCTGGCTGTATAAGGTATCCCACCAGAGGTAATAGGCTCCAGAAAGCCAGCTCATTCACCAGGGATGAATCCCGATCCTACTGCCAGGGGACCCCTTAAGTAGATCAAACTGTACAACTGTCTTGATTATGCGGAGGGCCTAGTCTAGTCCCATGGACACTCTACAGCTGCTGGACTAAAGTTCATGAGTTTCTTAATTTAAAAAAAAAGAATGGAATAGAATTGTCTTAGTCACTGTTCTATTGTTGAGAAAAGACACTATGACCAAAGCAACTCTTATAAAGGAAAGCATTTAACTGGGGGCTTGCTTACAGTTTTAGACTTTCAGCCCGTTATCATCATGGCAAAGGGCATGATGGGAGGTAGATATGATGTTGGAGGTATAGCTGAGAGTGTCTTCCTGATCTAAAAGCAGAGAGAAAGAGAGAGAAAGACACTGGGCTTGGTATGGACTTTATAAAACCTCAAAGCCCATTCCCAGTGACACACTTCCTCCAACATGGCCACATCTCCTAATCCTTCTTATCCTTTCGAACAGTTTTCATGCTCTGGTGACTAAGTATTCAAATATATGAGTCTATGGGGGCCATTCTTAACAAAACACCATGAGCTTGCATTTCAGTTAGGAAAGACAGGCTTTAGAATTTTGTTTATGGAGGCTCAGGTAGGAGAATGTGGAGTTGCTGATCAAAGGCCTCAAAGGCTCAGATAAGAATAGTTTCATGGCAAATATTGTAAATAATAACACTGTAGATTTCAAAATCTCTCAGAAAGGAGATTTCAAATGTGCTCATAAAAATGAAAAGTATTAAATAATACTAAATAAAAGATATTATGCTTTTATTAATAAATGCTCTTTTTTAAGTATTCAATAATATATAATCTTTTTGTTTTAGTAAATATTTGGCAAATATTACATGAACAAATTTTATTTTCTACTCTTTCACCATTGCTTATTTCTTATATTTTTATTGTTCATTCTGTATTTTTCATTATTTAATTGGATTTTTTTGTGATTTAGTAAGAAAATATAAAGAACATGCCAACAAGTCAAGGCCAGATACTCAACAAACTTGTATCAGATGCAGATATAACACTGCTCTAGAGATTTTAATGAATTATTCTTGAGATATTTTCAATTTTAATATTGAGAAAAAAAAGTTTCCTGCAGAAGTATATTTTTTTCAAGTAATTAAAGATTAGCATTTAGATACCACCAAGCCAGAACTCAAAAGACAGAAGGCTGTGACCTACAGTCCCCTTTGCTTTTACAGGATAATTCATATTCAGTCATTTTTAGTACTAATTGTGTAGAGAAGTGTAAGTGGGAACCCTGAGAGTATTAATAATAAAGATTTTTCTTAATTATATAACAAATAATTGTCAGCACACTCCAAAATATTTCAATTAAATTCATATTTATTAAACATTCTGACTGTAATAAGACTAATTAAATATATACATTCCAAGAAGTGTTTATTTGTTATTTTCTCAAAATAATAATTTCAACTTACAAAATTCTATCCTGATAAAACTGCATCAAATGGAACCTGCCAAGCTCATTAGGTTTCCATTTTAAATCAAGTTCTATTTTATGTAAATGTTGTTAAATGTGTTCTCTTTAATTTACTAAAATGAGATATATTAAAACTAGAAAAATTATTTATTCACTGATAAAAGTAAGACCATCATGTCATAAGATATGATTAACTTCAATGGCTTCATCCTGACAGGACACTTCATGTCTAGTTTAATCAGAAGGAAAATACACTATCTCACAACATTTTATAAGCCTATTGTTCTAAAATGTCCTAAGATACTAAACATAACTTTTATTCATATTTTATCTCATTTCAAAATGTAATTCTCATTTAATGTTTCTTATCTTTTTACAAAGAGTGTAGACATGAAGCTAGCCATGCATCTGAATTTAGGTAATATGAAAAGAGCCAGGCATCTCTTTTAGTAAGAAATATCATCGTTCCCATCCTCTGTATGTTTACTTAACAAATATATTTCAAACTTACCTTTACCTGTCACCTACCATTCGATCACAATGTGGAATTAAAAAAAATGTAAAATCCAAATATTTTTTCAGTGAAACTTTAGGGAGACACTGGTAAGATAACTCAGTCAGTACAGTGCTTTCCTTGCAGACATGAGAAACAGACTTTGATCCTCATAATTAGAAGTGTGTCAATGTATCCTTGCAATACCAGTGCTGAGTTTACAGAAATTAGAAGATTCCTGGGATTCACTGACCAGAACAGAGAGTAAATAAATTAATTAATTAAATATGGAGCACTCCTAAGGAGTCACACTGATGCCTGAGGTTGACGAGGGAATTCCATTTGCATGCACATATACACCTGCACACACAGACACACCTAGTGAACATACAAAGAACTTCCTACTGTGCATGAACACAAGAACATCTGAAGAAAGCATATTTTAACAATGTATCACAAGTTTTTGTTCTAGTATAATATATTACAAAATTTAACATTGAAAGCATTTACTGTCCATTGGAAAGCGTCTCTCATTTTTTTTCTCAAATCATATAAAGTTTTGCTCAGGAATTTAAAATGAATATAATTATGTTACTGTCATAATACTGTGAATTATTAATATATTCTATTAATGACAGAATTAAGAATTATCAATTTTTAATATTGATTTGAGATATATCCTATGTCATTTAATATATAAATAATATTTTCTAACATGAACATTTTTACATCTTTTATTGTTACCAACATATTCTTATAAAAGTATTTTCACACCATTTAACTTCCTAAATTTAATATCACACTTGAATGGTGATATGTAATTGGGTTAATTCAAAACTACTTCAAACTAAAAGCAACTTATCATAACAAAGAGAATTCCCTTTGGTGATTTTACTAAGGTAATTAATTTTTCCTGCTATGTAGGTTTTAATATTGTATTTCTGCAAAGCAGAAATTCAGTGGCTTAAATATTCTAATATATGTAAGCAGACAACTTTCTCTACTGGGAAGATACTTTGTTTGTTTATCACATTATCCAAATGTCTAAATTTTTATTAATTAGTATTCAGATACATTTGTGTTTCATATCTGAAAAATATCCAATTTGTCTCCGGTGACAAAGCATGGGCTCTAGGTTTTAAAAGAGTTTATAAGAAGTGCAAAATAGTTATGGTTTGGAAGTACAACCTCAAAAGTTTAAATCTAGAGCTTTAAAACTTTGTTTAGCAATGGAAATGCAGGAGTGTTCACTTTATGTCAGCATTACCTATGAATCAAAACATTATTTTGTTATATAAGGATTGGCCATACAATCTCTTATATGTTGGTCTATATTTCTGTTTTCAAACTATCCATTTATGTATAACTTATATATCAGAGCTTTGCACATTAAATTTAGTAAGTTTTTTATTTGCGTGTATGTGTGTGTGTGTGTGTGTGTGTGTGTGTGTGTGTGTGTGTGTGATTCATTGATAAAATTGTCTCTGTCTTGATGCCTACAATTATAGGTATATAACTTAACTCTGGATCTTATGAATTTGTATTGGTGGTATATTTGTGAATGTCACAAAATATCATGTTCACACATGTTACATGGAACATAGATGTGTAAGTTTCAGACATAATCTTTGTTATAGATAGCATAGTGGTGTGTATAATACAGTAGTGATGACCCTGTTGTACTGAACCTGAATGAACTGTCCATTGCCAGTTCCACGTGAGTTTCAGGAAATACTGCGTATTAAGCTTTCTTGTTGGACTTTTTTGGACCACCAGCCTGCAAATAACAACATGGAGACTTATTATTAATTGTGAAAGCTTCCCCTTAACTTAGGCTTTTTCCTAACTAGCTTTTATAATGCAAATTAAGCTGCTTCTAACAGTCTTTGTTCTACCAGGCAGTTTTTTCCTTTCTTCAGTACAGCGTGTCAAACTTGCTATGGATCTGCTGGCACCTAGATTCCTCCTCCTCTTCCTCTCTCTCCCTGGAAGTCCCTCCTATCCTCTCCTGCCTAGCTATTGGCCATTTAGCTCTTTATTAAACCAATAAGTAGGCATCTTGGCAAAGATACATCTTTACAGTGTAAACAAATATTCCACAACATTTCCCCTTTTTTGTCCAAATAAAAAGGAAAGGGTTTAACTCTAACATAGTGTAACTATATATAATAAGAAAAATTATCATGTAAGAATTACATCTATCTAAAATATATCTGTTTAATCTTGAAAACATACCTAACATGACTACAAGTTTGATTGTTATAGGTGTCTAACTGCCAATCTGCATTACTTAATTATCCTAAACAGTTTTAATAATAGCTTTCAAAGGCTAGAACATCATATTACATTTTTAAATGAGATGCAAAGGCACAACACCTTAAAAAAGAGTAGAAACACACACACACACACACACACACACACACACACACACACACACACACACATATATATTAAATGTTATAACAAAAATGACCTTAAATTTGTATCAACATACAAAAATCCATACCAATGTAAAATATTTGAGATTAGTAGTTGCTTTTTTTTTTAGTTTAAAAGTAGATTCAATAATCTACCCTTTTATTCTATCATTCCAGGATCCTCATTTTTTCTTTTCAGGGAGAGATCCCTGAATCTAAACTCCTTTGCTTAGTTTTCTCCATGACCATGACCAGTAACGATTTGCAAACAATGCTCACAAAGTATGACAAGCATCCATAATGAACCAAACAACTAAAACTACCTACCCCAACTCTGGGGAATATGGGTGTCATGTTATCTAGACTGCTTCCTGTTGTCTGGGGCGAGGGCATCTTTAGGGTATCCTGAGAAAATTAGGATAATGGCCAAGTCCTGGGAGAGCTAGCTATATTATTTTTCACTTAGTCTCTGTGTGATAGGAAAGTCTAGAACTTATCTGAAGTCCTGGATTGAGTATTCTGTGAGGCAGGACCACCTCAGCTAGCAGCTTTAAAGTTCTGGATGTAGAATTTTGAGGAGACTGCAACAAAGGCATTTTGAGACTAGATCACCTGAGCTACTTGTTTTCATTGGTGTCTGGTCTTTTCATTTTGAAAACTTTTAAAGGTAGCATACATATCAGCATTAATACAAGTAAGAAATTGGCAGTTTTCAAAAGTCAGTTAAAGATGATCTTTTGTTTTATGTTTGAACAGGTAAAAGGCATCTACTAACTTTATAAGTGCATTTGGACTGCATAACCAAACTGTAATATATATATTCATCCTTACATGTAAAAACATGACATATAATAAGTCATAAGGATTCTGTAGCAAACAAGATTTATAATGTCTCATCCAGTCTCAGAGCTGTTCCACATAGAGTGACCAGCATACATGTCATCTGTCCTGTAGTCTTTATTAGTTTCTTTTTTTTTCATGTCTATAGCCAGTATTTTCTGATCTTCATTAATTTTGAAGAGAACTATAGCTTTTTGTTTCCTGGGGAAACAAAGGTATAACATCTCCCCCAACAAAACATATTTTCTGACTTCCATTTTGAAGTTAAGACATTTTTAAAATATATAGATTAATTTAGCAGTTTCCATAATCAAATGCCTCTCAGCAGCTAATTTTTTTTTGTACATTAGCATTTAAAGAATTCAATGTCAACAAAGTACCAAATAGGACCCGGGCACCCTGTGTATTTCCCATTCTCATGTTTTTTTTTTTTTAAAAAAAAATAGTTTACTCTTACTTTAAAGACTTTACTATTAATTTTAAATTATTTATTTTTTCTATGACTGTATATATGCATTTTTTCCTGTACCTCTTCAGAGGTTTTCTTGGTCTGAGCCACTTAACTGCATGCCTGTAATCTTCTCCGACCTTGTGAACCAAGCTTTAAACCCACTGTGTGACTCTGTACCGGTGGGTGGCTCTGTCCCTCTAGGGAGAGCCAGGCTTACACACCCCAGCACTGGCCAGGAACATTTATGTGCCCCAGTTCTGAATTTTCTGAGCCAGCACTGTTTCTACTTTGCACTCCAGCTGCTCAAGTGCTCGATATCCAGCAGTCATGCCTGTCTGAGCTGCAGCACTGGATTGCTAGGATGCGATGTCTGAGATATATAAAGATTTCTCAGGCCCTGTGTGGAAATCCATGCCTGGAGGTTGGGTGCCATAGGTATCAAGCTTTCTCATAGAACTTTCTTGAATCACTAGCCTCCAAATAACAACACAGAGACTTACTATTAATTATGAAAGCTCGGCCTTAGCCAGACTTGTTCCTAACTAGCTCTTATAACTCAACTTAAACTGCTTCTATTAATCTACATTATGCTTCATGGCTTTTACCTTTTCTTAATACAACATTTCTGACTTGCACTGAGTCTGCTGGTGAAATTCCTGTGCCTAGATTCCTCCACCTCTTCCCCTCTCTTTCCAGAAATCCTGCCTATCCTCTCACATCTAGCTCTTGGTCATTCAGCTCTTTATTAAATCAATCATAAGGTACCTCGACAAAGATACAACTTTACAGTGTAAACAAACTTTCCACAACAAAACTGGAGCATAGTATGAATAGGTTTGAGTTCTGATTTTTCTCTCACCTCCATTAGTAACCTTAGTCATTTTTAAATAGTCTATCAGACTGCAGTATTAACATCATTTATTGGAAGTCATGGGTCAGATGCTTCATAATGGCAAGGATCCCCTCCTGCCCACCACACACACACACACACACACACACACACACACACACACACACAC